>JAVQIZ010096473.1:5000-14897 GCA_036023535.2 Galaxias brevipinnis | reverse complement strand
TAATTACATATATTGTGACAGAGTGTTGTTACTTACTGTGCGATCTACTTTTAAATCCTGGAGCCCATAACAACTACGTAATTGCGTAGAAAGTCGTCACGATAGAATTCTGGGTGATGCAGTTTATTTTACCACAGTGTCAAAAAACTATTTAACGCCAGTCTCTGAATGGCTAATTCTTGTTTTAAAAACGTTGTTTCTAAATTTTCCAAAATTAGTCTCTAAATCTGATCCTCACTGTCAGCTATTGAGGAAAGGTTTGTTTGTGGGCAGTAGCAACGCAAGGAAATGAAAGGCAGTAGTAGCTAAAACCACATTTCCCAACATCCATCACTGTACTAGATTTTCATTCAGAAATGGCGTCTCCCAGTGTCAATGTGGGTAGTGTTACAGGACTGCTAAATGACTCCTTGTCGTGTCTGGGGTTTGAAGTATATCCTCTAAAGGTATGTTACAGTGGGCTAAACAGTGGTTGATGTTTGGATAATATATTGACACACTAAAGGCAGTTATTAAGCGAACATACCAAGTGTCTAGTGCATTAGTTAGTTGCCAAGTTGGCTTACTGCCCCTTTATTCAGTGTTAGGCTGAAGGGCTCCACTTTGTGTATTGCTTCTTTAGTCAGTCTAACCTGTGCCAGTTTCGCTCTTTGTAACCCTTTTTCTTTGTGTGAGTCACAGATTGGCTGGTACAATGCTGTGCTCTCCCCATCTCTCCAATTAGCCTACTCTGATGACACCCTGGGCGTTGTTGTTCTCAGTACCCCAACCATGTTTGAACAAGTCTTCTTGCCATTTCTGGAAAAGAGGAGCTGTGAAGGTGTGTCTGATCCCATAGACCAGTGCATCAAAGGCTGCGTCAACACTGCTGTCTCTAAGGTACTGTCAGGTGTTGAGAGAGAAAAGATTGTTTCTGCATATGTCTGAGTGTGTTTTTTTTTCTGTGTGCGAGCAAATACTATTACTGTGAGCGTTTTTGTTTGTGATCACACAGCAACGTGTATTTGCTACCCACGTACCGTGTGTGTTTCTCCCCTCCTTCTCTGTGGCTGCAGTGTTTCCCAGGACAGAAGGTAGATGTGAGTTATGACTATGAGATGCTGCCCAGCAGGAAGCCTAAATTCCTTGCCCAGACAGCTGCGCATGTATCTGGGGCAGCCTACTACTACCAGCAGGCTGATGTCACCGACCATCCCTGGGGGGACCAGGTGAGGAAAAGCTTGGCTGCAGTGTAACCGTTTATACTTGAATGGTTGCTGACACTTACATTACCTCCTCCTCTCCATCTGCAGAAGATGTTTGGGGTATGTGTGCATCCCCAGTTTGGTGGGTGGTTTGCCATCAGAGCTCTGCTGGTGTTTGAAGGTGTAGAGGTGGGGCCTGAGCTCAAACAGCCCACACCGCCTGACTGTGTGGCCACCAGAGAGGCGCGTATTAAACTGCTGGAGGAGTTCAACCTCCGCTGGCAGGTACAGCTTTCTCATTGTAGCTCATTGACATTTTATCAATCAGTAGTAAGACTACTTCTAATAATAATAATAAGAGTAAATAACACCTTTTGTTAAGGAGTAAAGTAAAGGTTCTTTAAGTAAATCATACACTTCGGTTATTTGATATTTATTTTGATATTTGATTTGATAGCAAATTTGATATGTGACGGATTAACTTATTTTGTTCTCAGGACTGGAGCTACAGAGATATCATTCCTGCTGCTCAGACATACTCCCAGAAACAGATGGACTACTTCTCCACCGCTCCAGCACAGCGGGCGGCCTTGATCCAGACCTGGGGCTTTATGCCTGCCAAAGACCTTCAGACAGACCACCCCTCCTTTACTCACACAACAACTCCAGAGAATGGGCATGGGTGACGACGGATCTTCGTCAGTAATTTGCACTTTGCTACATATCAACACAGCTTTTTTTCAACTTATGACGAATGTATTCAGACCAAGGTGGACTACCATTATTGGACTGCTAGACGTCCATTAAGTTTGCTCCTGGACCCTAGTACACTGGACTTCTTGCCTTCTCAAGTGCTGCTTTGTCATGTTGGCCTTATAGGTAATAGGAAAGCAATAATGTGACATGAATGATACTTTTTTTGTTGTTTTTTTAAACATATTTGGGGGCCTCAAATAAGCTGTAAATACCATATAATGGTACATTTTGAACTCTTCTTATCTTGATTTGCGTTTGAAGTAAACCTAGCAAGTTCTAGTGGAGGACATTTGCACTAATTAGTGTTTGGATAATCATGCTACTGTACGCTGCTGCAGTTCTTTATTTGTCTTGATTCATACTCTGATCAACCAGATGTATAATGGGCCATATAGTTCTCTGTCCTCTTGGTTTGATTAAGTCAGTGCCTTGCCTCAGCTGTGTTCTCTCGATGTCATCAGATATAAAGGGGACAGTCTTACTACAGCAAAGTTCCCCAAAAGTTTCTCTTTGTGTCATATATTTTCGATTAAATAAACACTAGGTGGCCTAACGCTGGATGCTGAAGTAGAGCACTGTGTTATGGTGTAATGTGCATATTTGAGAAGGGGCTGGGTTTTATTTCCTGTGAAGTATCTGTTGGTTTTCAATAACAACTAGATTAGATTACCATTACTAATAGATTGCTTTCCATGCTCTGTCTATGCTACATGAAAAAAGACTATATAACCAGACACCTGCATCTGTTCTGTACAATCTCTCTCTCTCTCTCTCTCTCTCTCTCTCTCTCTCTCTCTCTCTCACATACACACTGTGGGACTGTGGGATGGCTTAGCCATTATATAAACACACTAGAGTAGGAAGGGGGCTTAATTGATGTAATCCAGTTATACCTTGATTATGCAGTGTGGTGTAGGAACAAGCACATACCCACAAACTCAGCAAGTCCCTCTGTCATTGGTCACCCAGAGACTGCTAGTGGGTTCACTCGGTTTGTTCTAGTATGGAACGTCAGCCATTTTAGATGTGTCTACCGAGGTAAGTAGCCTGCGTTGAGGATAAGTAGAGATGATACCATCACGAAGTTCCCTCCCCGTTGACTTGATTTGTTTTTAACCCACTGTCTAGCCCTGCCAGCGTAGTGGCTGGCCCCTGGCCAAGCTCTCCACTCTGTTCACCCAACACCCCGGCAGCCGTTGCATTATAGATGGGGCAGCGCGATGACGGACTGACTAGCTCTCAGCTGTGACTCACCCTCAGCGGCCCTCACCCCTCTGGGGCATCTCCCTGGTTCCCTTTGCCCCTTCCCCCAGTGACCCTTGAACTCTAGGCCTTAGCCCTCGGCCTGGTTCTGTCCATCCACTCAGAGTCACAATAATAACTAATAATCTATAACACCATTGGGTAGAATGATTCTGTGTCCTTATAATGTGGACTGTTTAGTCAGTTCCCAATGAAACAAAAGCTTGGCCATCAGAGGGCTTTTCCTTCCATCTTTGCTCAGTTTAGGCAATTCTAGAGGATAGGAGCAGCTTATGGATATGTGCTTAGGCATCAGCAATTTTGCTAGGCTTCTGCCCAGTGGATAACATAAAACCGAGTGTGCAGTTTTTCCTCTAGAGGGCGCAATTTGACTCTTTTTGAAGGCTTCACATGCTTAGCGTCTGTCCATCTGCAGATGAAGTGTACCGCACTCCTCAGAACTTGGAATCTGCTGCATCTGGTGTCCGAAGCATACACATGACTATAAGTATGCAAATATAACAAGTAGGCAAAGTTATAACAATTATTAAAGTTAAACTTGTTCTCACTAGTCTTTAAGTAACTTTGTAATGTTCAGTACTGGTTGCTACCTTAGATCCATACGGCAGCTATCTTGTTGAGTTATAAAGTTGTATCGCATGCATTTAAGTCAGATCTTTCACCCTTATCAAACCCTACTTCTCAATTCCTAATCACTGAAACTTCCCCATCTCTCTCTCTGTCTCTGCACCCGTCCCGTCCTTTAGTTACATCGCTCCCTCTGTCTCTCTCCCTCGCTGCGTCCTGATTCAGCAGTTTAGAGCAGTGTGCCGCAGGCCTGCAGAGGGGCAGACCACTGGAGGTAATTATACTCCCACAGATACTCTCTATCGCGTTTCCCCTCCGCTTCCTGCTCCCTCAAGCTTCTCCCGCTCTCCCTCTCTCTCTCCGTTTCCTTGGACATCAGTCAACATTTCCTCCTCGCTCATCCTCCTCGTGAGTCTTTCCAAGTTCCATATTTTCAACCTCCACTCTCCCCCACTCATGCTGTAGTCCTAATCTTTATTTAGTTGCATCAGGAACTTACACGTTAACATCCTTGTGGCTCAAGCACTTAAATGATTACACAGCGAAATAATTACAGGCATTCACATTTAGCTTGCGATTCAAAATACATAGAGAGTTTGAAAAGGGAGGCGTGTTTGACATTAACTACAGGATACGGCAAATAATTTATAGACGCTGGCACAGGAAATAAGTGATTTGGCACATAAATCGACAGCTTTGGCTGCGTCTGCATGAAAAAGCCTGCATTCCCCTCTTTCCTCCTTTCTTCCCCAATCCTCCTTTTCTTTCCTCGTTCATCTCCATATGTGGCCAGGCTGGACTGCCAGAATCCTCAGGGCAGAGGGTGAACACGTCGAACACGTAACTGACATCACAGACCGGGCGACATGACTTGACGTTAGGCTCTGCGTAGCGCGGAGGACGCCCTGCGATCCCCCGCCCAGCTATCAGTATCGGTAGGCGGAGTCAGCGTCACTACAGGCAAAGATCTCCGTGATGGACAGCTCCTTCTCGCAGGACGGCCGCCCTCTGTGGCGGATGTAGCGGGCCTTGCGAGCCTCGCCCAGCGATTGGTTGAAGTCGGGCAGGATGTGGATGGTTCTGGGTCGCCCGTCCGGGGCGAGGAAGGCGGTAAGGGAAGGGGAAGGAGGGGGAGGTGGAGGGAAGGGGGGAGAGGGAGGAGGGACGTACCTCTGGCGATTTACCTCCCTCTCCCTTTTCCTGACAGTCCTTTTCTTTCTCTCTGGCCCCTCCCCAGCCCCAGTCTCTGTCTCCTCCCTCTTGTCTGCTGGGCCAGTCGTGTGGGGGCCCCTCCCAGATGGAGGTTTCACGTCTGGCAGGTTGAGCGGCGGCGTTGCGCTCCCGGGATCCTGGCCGTTGGTTGGGCTGTAGAGGAAGTCCTGGATCCGAGCGTAAAGGCCCGAGCCTATGGGACGGGACACGCCGTCACAGCCCTGAGGCTTCCAAGACCTGGGGCACGCAAACACAGGGGTGAGACACTGGACAGAGGGTCTCTGCAAACCCAGAATTTATACATCCCCGATCAAAATAGGACAACATGTTTTTGGTTAACTAGCGAGTCAAAAAAAATAAGGATTTCTGCCTGCTCTCCATCCACACCCCTTTAGGCAGAAAGTGGCATCCTGAGTCTGTTTTGACAACAGCTTGTTATACAGTCTTAGAGGTAAACACACACACACACACGCTCGGTCTAGTGGTGCTACTGCTGCTGGTGGTGTGGACAACTCGGTGCCAATCACTGTGGCTTCAGTAAGTGCTGCATTGAACAGACAAGAGAATGGGAGCCACAGTCGGGGGCCGTAAATCCTACAGAACTTGGCTGGGGTCTGTGCCTTGTAAAATAAAATGAGTTTAGAATAAGTCTGGGAAAGGAAGCAGCACGGATGTCAGCCCAGCGCAGCTCCGTGGGATCCACAAGAGGGAGAGGAAAAAATAACAACAAAGAGCGACACACATCAGAGAACAGAGTGAGGGAGTGCTAGTACGTCTGCCAGTGTGTTTGTTTGTTTGAGTGAGCGAGAGGGAGAGGCAGTACGCTAGTGGAGCAGGGTCGGCCGCCCACATACACCACGGAACAAGAACAGAGGGGAAAGGCCAGCAGCCTACCAGCTAGAGAGACAGAGAGATGGTAGGACGAAACGAGAGATGAGTGGAGGAGAGGGGAGAGATCAACAGAAAATGTGGAATTTGAAACTCGGCGTGTGAAAATGGGAAAGAGGCAGAGAGCAGCAAATAGACTGAAGCTGGAGGGAATTATTATTCCTCGGTGTGACATGCAAATGTGTAGAGGGAAGCTTAATTTGGAAATTTGTTCTCCTATTTTCAATCTCTCTCCTTTTCTTCCCCTCTCTCTCTCTCTCTCTCTCTCTCTCTCTCTCTTTTACACTTTCTCTGTGAGAAAATAGCAGAGTCTCTTATTTTCTCACAGAGCCTATCTCTCTCCGGAGGATAACAGTCATGGCTACAGCATTTCCCAGTATGGGTGCATGCCTCTTACAGTGTGTGTGCGTCGCGAGCTTTAAATCGTCTCCTTATCAGTTCCCTGGATTAGCATAATTAACCAGTCCTGCAGCTTAGAATCCCCAACAGCCAATCAGCACTCTCGACGCAGGGGCCAATGGTGAGGGTGGTGTTGGACCAAAATGGGAGGGGTTAACCAAGAAACGGGAGTCCAGGGCGGCGAGGGAGGCGAGGGGGGCTCAGTCCGATTATCTCATTATCAGAGTCAGCCAGGCGATTAAACTAGGAAATCCCTCTGCTCTTGCCAACAAACAATCTCCCTCACTCACACCAACACATTTTCAGTGATGATTTCCAGAGTGCATGCAGATCACTGATGCACACTTACAGCACAACACAGGCCTTCACAAACAGACACGCACGGCTCAAAATGTCAACATGTTAACATGGAACGGACAGGAACTTGACAGCCGCAAACACGCACAGCTCATCAACACTGATCAACAGCTAGACACGAGGAGTCAGCCATCCATACATGCCCCAGAGGAAGCTCATGTTTCCACCATCAGCAAACCAGAGCATATAACAGGCCAAGCACACATGCATGGGTAGATGGTTGGGACAAAGCAGTCACTAGAATTAGCCAAACGGCGATTCCACAGATTGCTTCTAATGGAACTGTGTTTTAAATATTGATGCAGGATCAAGCTCACCCACATAGTGGTGTACACTGTAGAAAGGCCGGCCAGCTAAGTTGTGAAGCATTTCAAGTGTGCATATATTAATGAGAACAGAGATGTGAATGCCAGCTGCAGCTGATGATAATGAAACCCACGTATTTTCCCCTCTGGCTACAAATGAGAAACATGTTGACCTGACATCACGTCTCCCTGCAAGAGATGGAGTGGCAGGCAGGCAGTCAGGCAGGAGAGCTGGATTTGCCCAAACTAAAGGCTTCTGTTACGTAATCCCCCCCTTCAGATTAGTGTCATTCTACTCTGAATTGGTTACATTTACCCAAAAATAGAGAATGGAAAAGCATGTTGACTGTATAAAAGTCTGCCTGCCTCACAAGCTGTGAACAAATACGATGTGATTGATTTCTCTTTTGCGAGGAGAGATTCATTACTATGAAAACACAAATAACCTGTGTCTCTCCTGCTCTCTTTTGGTTCGAGGGATCTTGGGTAATGTAGTCCTATAAGGGACAGCGAGGGTGGAGTCAGGGTCGAAAGGCTGTGACCAAAGTGGCTTCATATTCCTCCTCCAGGGGTTACCTGTACACAACAAACAATGGAATCATATATAAACAATAACCAGTTCCGCTGTCATCATATACACATATAAACAGTCGGAAAAGTCTCACCCGTCGTCATGGTGAGCAGGTCCTTTTGGAGTTTCCTTTGCTCTCTGGTGAGCGTGTTGATGTGGTAGGTCCTGGCCTCGTCCAGCCTCTGTAGCCCCCCCTGCAGGCGGATGTCTGCCCTGCGCTCCTCTCTCCTCTGGGTCTCCTTCATTGACCACAGCCCCCGGGCCTGACTTCCACCGTGCATGGCAGGAGCGGGGCCGAGGACAACCTGAACGTCCTACATGGGCATTGTTACAACAACAGTACATTTAATAACACATTATTACAGGATGGCCTTGATCGATACACCCACAAGCATGGGACTAATTGCATCCTGACTCGGCTTCCGGTAAAGTAGAATATAGTGCACAACGCTACAGTAAGTCTAAAGTCGAGCACAGCTGCAACAGAGGAAAGCTGGGCCATGTCATTGCCCCTGGTAGAATGGTGCCCGAACGACTGGTAATATTAGCTCCATTCCTCATAGTCCCAGTGGTGCTGTTGCAGGGGAAGGGTGTCTGGCTGGGCGGGACCAGACCGAAGCTAATTTATGTCTGAGCAAAAAAGCATTACGTCTGGGCTGCCAATACACTCTAAATCTCCCACTTACTGTATACAAGACCCCCCTTTACTAGCTTTAGTCTGCCGGCAGAGGAACCATTCCATCTGATGGCGTAGGCCAGAGGAGGACACTCCTGTCATCAATCTTGTTTTATCCATCCATCAGCCCATCCGTTTATTCGTTTATCCATCCATTCGTCAAGCTATCTATTCATCTTCTCATCCATCTTTCTATCACTCTTTCCGCCCTCCACGTCTTCCTCCCTCTATCCACAACCACCTCCAGAAAATTAAAAATAATTTTGTGACACACTGCTTGTACTCAAAAAGGCCTCGGAATGGCATACCCTCATCCTCTTCATATTCTCTCCACTCTCTTTCTCGCACACTCAGTTTTCTTTCTGCGTCTCATTCTCTGTTGTTGTTTTTTTTTGTCTTTGTCATGTTTGTTCCCACCCCCCTTAGTGACTGGTTTGTTGTGATGTGTTGCTGGGCTGCAGTGTGACAAACGATGTTGACTCTGCTTCTGTAATCATTACCTTTCACCTGTCAACTCTCAGGGGTGTCTGTGTGTGCGTGTCTGTGTGTGCGTGTCTGTGTGCGGATGACTCTGATCCTACAGTCGAGTCCTTTAAGCCTTTTTGGGAGTCAAACCGGGGCGACGGGTTTCAGAAGGGAGGCATTTTGACAGAGCAGCGTTTCAATGCGTGCAGCATATCGTTTTCCCTTTATCTCTACCAAGCTGAGCCTATACTGCTGGTTCCACCATGATGTGGTTCCCCCAGTGGGTGTAGTCCAGCTCAGACGGGCTCTGTGGTTCTCTGGGAGCGGGCTGCACTGAGAGCAAAGGCAGCCAGAGGGGAGGAAGGAGACACAGAATCATTATATAGGCGGCTCTTCAAAGCTGGTATCCAACCGACACGCCAAAAGACTGTGGTCCGGAGATAAACCCCGCGCTGAGAGATGTATGCAATGCTCAAGTGATTTGTGTGAGTGTGTGTGTTGCCACTGCCCAGTGTCCACCCACTCTATGGTGAGGTGGGCTCTGCATCCTGTGTGTTACACGCATCACTCGTGTTAGAGTAGCTTGCAGAGGGGCTGCGAACGTGTGTTCTGTGTGTGTTTCAGTTTATATGCAAGAGGCACTCACTGAGAAGGCAGCTTTGGCCAGCCAGTGGGCTGCATTCCATATCCTCTGCATTGCCTCACTTCCTGCTGTATATCAGTAGGAGAGACTTGGTTCTAAAAACCAAATTTGCGATACATCAGTGCACAGTCCCCCCACACTACAAGCCTCTGTGGCCAGTCATTTCCTAGATAGACAAGTGCTACCAAACTGGCCCGCACCACAATACCCTCACTCTGTCTCAGGCTCAGAAATGTAAGGAGGCTCCATGTTATACTATTGGAGTTACAGCAGGGAATATTATATAATTACAACTGTATTGTTGCACTCTCAAATGGACCACTTTAAAATGAGAGGGAGGAGGGATAGCTCGGAAACATGTATTTCATCCCACCAATTTTTCACAATTCGCCATCAATTGGCTTAATGAGAAACCAGAAGAATTCATTAGGCTCCGAATGACCTGCAACGACAGGCAATTTAGTTTCAGACACAGTTTAGGCACCTGCGGGAAAGAGGGAATTAGCATTTGAAACAGGGACAATTATGTCCAGGCAGACAGCTGTTTGTGTGTGAGTGGGTGTTTGTGTGTGCGTCTATGAAAGCGCGCGAGAGAGAGAGAGAGAGCGAGA
>JAVQIZ010096444.1:0-25418 GCA_036023535.2 Galaxias brevipinnis | reverse complement strand
GTGTGAGTGTGAGTGTGTGTGTGTGTGTGTGTGTGTGTGTGTGTGTGTGTGTGTGTGTGAAAACAGAGAGTCAAAGAGCCAGCGGCGTTCAGGAGACTCGCGGGGAAAGTGTGACGGGTGCCCTGCGATGCTGTTTGACCGAGTGAAGCTCCAGTGATTGTTCTGAGGGTCGGTGTGTTTGCTCATACCCGAGGCGGTGTGGGGCCTTTCCCCCGCCTCACATTCCTCCTCCATCAGCACGCTGCGGATGCCCTTTAACTCCTCTTGCGCTCCACGTAGAGTTATGATTCAAGGGTTAAACAAATAAAGTTGATGTTGCCCTGACAGAGAAGTGCAACTATTGGAAAAAGTTATAATGCATGGCTAGTTTCCCTAAAGGTACAAGCTCGTCTTTGTGCAGTGTGAAAGCCGTAAACCCTTGCTAGGACTGGATGATGAATGCATTGGATTCTCCCTGTTATTTTTTCCAGCCAAGGTACAGCCATTGATCACTTGCACACGATTCCTTAATCCAGGAATATATCTCCCCCGGGACGATTAGATGCAATTGTTTTCCTCCCCAAGCATCCAAAGAATGTATGGCTTACAGGTCCACTGGGTGGTGGGGGCCGGCACTATGAAGGATGGTCATTACTCTCCATGGTGAAGCTGTGTACGGCGAGCATCTTTAATGAGCGCTTCAGTAGAACGCCTTTATATATTTACTCTCCCGTTCTGATTAAATTTCAGCGCTGCCTTGGCACCAGGCAAAGTGGCTGTTTTTTTAACGACGCATTGTACCTCCATATGCAATCATTTATCCCCATTCAGGACAAAGGACAGTGCGCTTCCCTTTGTAGTGCGATAACAAAAAAAAAAAGATACCTTTTCTGCCACTGACTTTTCAGTAGAACACCTCAGGGAAGCCCGGAGACTTGGCGTACTTGTGTCTTCCCATGGAGATGATTGTCAGTCTGCCATGCCTGCTGGCATTTATGAAATCTAGTCTGAGGGAAGGCAATAAAGACTGTTTTGGGTGGGGAGGGGTACACAACAACATCTCAAGGACTGAATTTGACTGGCGTGTGGGAGATGAGGTAACAGCTGGCTGATGCCTCTGTTGTGTCCTAGCTGCTTGGCCTTCCAGCATTTGCTCAGTGTTCACTTGCTTTCTGTTTCCCTCCAAAAGAACGCTGAAGCATTTATCACTCTGGAGCAGAAGAAGTGGAAACAAACAGAAGCAGAGAGGGAGAGAGATTTTCCCAGAAGTTGGAATGGGAGGGCTCCTTTTCACGAATGTTTTTTTAAAATGCTTGAGGCTGGATGCTCATGGCAGAGTCTTGGGTGCCGGCTATTGTCCCCAACATACAATCTGATTGGAAGTATTGGTCACATTTGAAAATGTCCAATTCAAAGAAAGCTAAGCTGACTGGCATAGAGAAGATGTGTGTCGCGTAAGCTCAGGGGTCTGCTTGTATTCCACTGAGCTAAGCAACATGAGGTGTGATGACTTTCCCAAAAGTAGACTGGGCCTCACACTAGGCCGCCATCACAGACACAGCTCAGGGTACCTGGCATGACAGTGTACTGATCACACTGCTTAGGCATTTCTAAGCACAGTTCGATGGCGGACGGACGGACGGACGGACGGACGGACGGACAGAGACAGGGCAGACTACATAACAGCGGAGCTCTGCCTCCAGAGAGGAGCGACAAACGATACATCTCCCGAGACGCCGGCTTAGTAAAACCCCTCTTCTGCCACTCAACACTGCATGCACGCTATTTAACCTTTGGGTGATTTCCTTGACATCAGAACTAGCACAACAACAATGTACTGCCGGCAAGTGAGACTGTAAAAACACGTGGGCCCTGTATTTCTTTGGCGCGACATGAAAGCGGTTTAATGAGTTATGTGGTGTTCATGGACGTGGCTGACGGTGGTAAGGTTTATGGGTGGTACGCGTCGTTTGTCTTGACTTTATTAGTTAGCTATGAGCCCGTCTCTCCCCGTTGGAAGACCAAGCAGCCCCAATAAAACAGCTCACGGTGGCGTTCTTTGATATGTGATTAGCTGACGCACCTGCCAACTTGTTTCCTTCTTGCAGTTTTCTCACGTAGCCCGCTCTGTAAGCAACGTTCGGGATATATTCATCTGCATATACTGTTAAATGGGGTTTGCGTCTGTTGGCGCATGTGCGAGCATCCGCTTGTGTGCGCCGAGAGCACAAGTGTGTGATCGTACGTGTATCAACGTACTTGCAACAGGGAAAAAACCCTCTTATTATCATGCCATCATGCTACCGCTGACGATGGGCCCATCTGCACCTTTGATCCCCTTTCAAATCCCCGCTGATCCCTCCAATCACAAAGTCTCTCTGTGGCCATCTCCAGGCTGGGAGTCTGGGGCTCTTCACGTAGATTTGGGACTGCGCGGCCGGCTCTTCTTCCTCATTACCGCCGGTGGGAGAGCGTTAAGTCTCCCTCATCAATATGCCTCCTCCTCCTTGACATTTGTAAACGCATTAGAAGCCTGGCACCCAGTGTGGAGGGAGATGGCATTGGGGGGAAGTAGGTGGTAATTCACTCACAGGCCCCATCTGGTGGGAGGCTATTCTCATCGACAGCCGAGGTCTCGCTTCTCCGAGTGCTGACTGTCACGCTGTCACAGGTGGGGGAAATGTGGAGAGAGAAAGCAATACTACCGATGGCTGCAACGAGTTTGACAAGTGCTTTGCATGTTTGCTGAGGAATGTGGTGGGCGACAGGTAAAGAGGACGAGGCTTTTGAATTTGTCTTTCAGGACCATGTCCATAATCTCCCCGACATCTATTCTCATAGCACATGTAAACAGTCTGCGACTTAACGTGCAGTAGTTTCAGGGGTGGAACAAACAAGTCCACGGACTGGTTTTGTATGTGGCATTTGAACTTTTTGTCTATCACTTGGAGAGCTGCATCGCTTAATTGCCTTAACACCTTGTCAGAAGTTGCTTGGAGCTCTTTTGCACTTCTTCTCTTCCACGTCCAACTTTTTCCCACTGGAGTGTCATTGCTTCAAACTAAGTTGGAGGCCATATTCATGACTTCATACCTGCGAGGCAATCATTAGTCCTCCCGTTATCATATTCGTCCATACCCGCTCCCGTTAATGGCCATCGAGAGTCAAGCCGCCCGCTGGCCCTCAGCCGGTCCTCGACTCCTCCGCAGCCAGGCATTGTTCATCAGGCCCTGGCTCCCTCCGTAGCACCTGTCCCCCTGGCATCCCATCCAGCAGCTTCTGCTGCCACCCGCACCCGGCAGGAGCCAGCCCTGCTGATTGGCGTGATTAAGTAGGATCTTGTTGACTCCACCGTCCGCAGCTGCAGGGAGTGTGTTGGTGGGGATGGTTGGGGGGGGGGGGGCTACAGTGGAGCTGCGGGCCACTCTGAGTCAGACCAAGGCCTCCCCAACGGCAGTAGCCATGCAGCTAAGCGGATAATAAGATCTGAGTGTTGTGTGGAGACAACCTGGGTGGATTGGCACAGGTCGATTGTGGCTCCTGATTAGGGTATGAAAGGCCCACGCAGTGAGGGAACACAGACTCTGAGGCATTGGAAAGCAACCGTATTGATCTACTATCTTGTTTTCTGTATGTCACAAAGGCAATTTATTTCAGTCAGGACATCTTACCATATATTTCAATGTTTATTACAATAACATGGTAATACGTTGAAGTTTGGCATCAAATGTCTGCTTCTTTAAATTAATCCCCAGGCAAGGGCATATTAAACACTCAAGTGAAACTATGGGTAGGGAGCAGATATCTTCAGATTCCCCTTGACAGATACTGAACAACAGACTTGTAGTAAGTGGCCATTGGGTGCTCAGCAGCAAGCAGGAGTATGCAGCTGTGAGCATTGGAGCAGTTGTAGGAGCCAGGGTGTTGCAGCAGTGAGCACTGTAGCGTTTGTAGGAGCCAGGGTGGTGGGTGAACTGCAGTTTCAGAAGAGTGCGTTATATTAAGGTAATGCGACTGGTTGATTGGCGAGACGTAGATAATTGCTTTTTTCTGACTTTCCCGCCTGAACTAGCTCTGCCGAAGTGTTATTTCTAGTGTGAAAAATAAAGTTTTCATATGTTTATGTCAATTTTCATAAATGTACATGGAAAGCAAAGCAAGGTCCTGTCTTTGGACGGGGTTTGCAGCTGAAGCCTTCACTCACTCACACAGTAAACAGTCTGGGAAAACAGCACTCTCTCGCGCCACACCCTCTGGACTCACATCTCCTCCCCTGTCTCGCAGCTCACCTCAGAGTACGGCGGCCATATTGTTCTACACCGCATGGCGTGTACTTGGTAGTGCACTTTAATAGAAGTTGGTTACCAAGGCGCTGAGGGAACTGCATACAAGAACTATGGATACTAACATGATGGGCTTTTAGAGTGCCTTCAAATCATATTCGGTGCATCTCCTATAGTTAGGCCAGGACAACCTTTACAAGGATGGTAGTGTGCATACTCAGACAGGGTAACCCTGTTGGAGCCTAAGACATTTCCTGATATCCTTTTAAATAGAAAAGCTTTCTCCCAGACGAGGTCGTTCTCTAATGTGTACCCTCTATGTTGCTGTCCTCCCGTCGAACTAAGAGGTGTCTGCACATCCCTTTCATGCTGCAAGAATTGTGCCTTCAGTTTGAACAAAGGCACATATCGGTAACAGCGGATACAATTTCAAAAAGGTAATAGACTTCAAAGAAAACATGCTCCAATGATGGCATAACAGTCACTGCTTCAGAAAAGGGGATATTAAGTCACATAATGGAATATCAGGAATATAGTTATCGTTTGATGGATATCAACAACGACTCGATTGTTGCAATTTTAGTCTTGTTTCATCTTCTGCCTCTGTTTGAGTAATACCTGGGTTATTTGTAATCGCACCTCAGCCAGACTACGCCGAGCCTGTACTAGAAATGAAAAACCTTAGGCTACGCTGATTGAACATTCACCCTGTCAAGTTAATCTTCTTTTGTCATCAACCTTCGCTGGAATAAAGTCATATAAATCTTTCAAAGGTGTCAACACTGCACTGCCCCCCCAAGGCAGTTTTTAAGCATGCCTCTCTACAAAGTTCCCTGAGCTGAACCTATTAAAAAAATGCACTATACCACCGGTGTCAAAATAATTCATGAATATAAACACTGCCATGGTGGCGCGGCTTTGAAGTGCCCTTTGAAAGGCAGATATTTGTCTGGGCCTCCTGTTGCACACTCAGCACACAGCCCGTGCTTCTCCTCATCAGTCTGTCTGATGCACCGAAACACAGTGGAAGACCCCACCTACTCGGCGATAAAACCTTAAAGGCCTACCCGGAGTCCATGCCACCCCCACAACTACCACAAAGATTTGCTCAGACTGCATGATTAAAGCACCCCCTTTAAACAATATGCCGCTCGGCTGGCTTATTATAATGAGAGGGTGTCCCAGGAGGGCTTGATTCGAGAACTCCTACATGACTGGATGCTGCGGAGCTAATGGCGTTCTTATTTGCTGCACGGATAAGGTGCAGTTCTGGAAGCAGCTAAATCAGTCTGTCATCCAGGCTATTCAAAGGCAACCGGATGGGTTGGAGGAGAGCAGACTTAAATCTCAGGTCAGGTCTCAGGCCTCCTCTAAGTGCTGAGAGTGTGAAAGAGTCCCCTAGGTTTGAAGAGCTGTCAGTCCATTAAGTGGACATAGTATCCTAGCACAAACAGACACACACACACACGCGCGCGCGCGCACACACACACACACACACACACACACACACACACACACACACACAAAAACACACTCACACACACACACTCAAACACACAGGCAAGGGTACACACACACACACACACACACTAATAGTTACAGAGAAAGAAAGAGAAAGAGCGACACACAGAATATCCTAAATCACACAACAGTGTGGATCTTATAAGCTTTATTAAGATTTCAGGAATCATCGCATGCGGCGTAATATACATCTTACTCAAAGTCTGTTCTTATTCCTTGTACGGTTCATTGAACTCAAATTTCCATCTTACCAACAAATATAGATAATTGCACACGGCGGAATTTGGTATAATTAAAAAGAAATTGTCAGGGAAATCAGCAAACCAAAATATATTCTCTATGCTTTGATTCCTCCAAGGACTAAAGCCGCCCCTAAGAAAGCAAACTAATTTGATTGACCTTTGAGCGCTCCATCAATCGGCGCTAGGATCTTTACATGGAAGACTGGATTAATATTCACCCTTAATGACAAAGGACATGTCTGTGTTTACCCGCTCCTTCCTTCTCCCACGCGCGGGTTTGTTTGCATGCGCCATATAACATCAATCTCCTGTGAATGGATCTGGGGCCTGAAGAAAATGACAATGCGTAAAACTCTCTTCCAGGTTTCTTCACCTTTCAACTCAATTAATTCCTGCCAAAGGCTTACCGAGGTTCACCTTAGGTGGTGTACATACTTCGGCAATAAGCCAGTGAACTTGTAATTGCTGGAGGGAGCCTAGCCTGGTAGCCTTGCTGTTAATTCAGCGCTCTGATGAAAAACGAACAGCACCGGCAGGGGCGGCCTCGCCACAGGATCCAAAATGCCCTTTTAATAAGAGATTGTTGGGGAAGAAAATTTCATAGGGAATCTGGGTAAAACACACGCCTTTTCCGTCATAACAACTGAAACGTCAAGACTGTTTTCAAGTCCTATTGAGATGACTGGGCCACATTCAAGTGAACGGCGCACCAGCCTCCCTTCCCTCCTAGCATTGGTCTGTGGATTGCATGTGCAGAGTCATTAGCAGGAACTGTGCCCATGAATAACATGAAACATAGACCGGCCTGCCACAGAACAGATGTCGGAGCTGTCAGCCGAGGAAGACGGAGAACGCTGGCTGAAGGGAGAGGAAGATTGTAAAGGGGGGGGGGGGGCACGCAGACATGATTAATACTAATTAGCCGTTTCTATTTAAGGGAGCTCTTTAGGTAATCATTTGCAGCGGAAGGCTCTGTTGACTCTGTGGGTAAATAACTGTGCCACGGCAGAAGACAGAGTCCCCCATGGGTGAGGGAGGAGAGGGAAGGAGGGAGGGAGGGAGGGAGGTGTTACTGGAGAGGAATCTCTTGCTACTATGGAAACAGGGAATAGGCCCTCAACAGAAATGTAAACAAAATGGAGGTTGGGGCTTTTACTCCGCTGAGGTTATAATGTACACACACACCAGCGTGGCGCACACTTCATGCAAAACTGTCAACAAAATGCATGTTCATACGATGCCTAGTGTGCGTTGGTGATAATCATGGGACGTTGGCCCTTCTTGTTCATTGAGGCATGACATTGTATTCACCTTGCCCCCACTCATGAAGTTATTTATGTGTGAAGGCTCCATGAGCATGCCTGAAGGTGTCTCTGGTGACGATGACAGTCTGATGCTGTAATCGGGTTAAGGTAAATGCATACGCATGTACAGTAGGTACTTTATGCACAGATGTATTTTGGCTACAGCATGGTGCGTTTGGCATTCATGCCATGTATGTTTTTGTATGGCATGTACACATAACTTTGAGGTATCAGTACCATGTGTCTTTGAGCTATATCCACAGTATGCATAATATGGAATGTGGAATCTGACTTTCCACTCCCCTCCAAAAAGTACAAGGCCTCCTTTTTCGTTTTGGTTGTCTTGAACGGGGGGAGCGAAATGCCAAGACAAGGAGCCCGGGGTGATTTTGACAGAGAGAGAGAGAGAGAGAGTCGACGCACAGCTAATGGGCCATTAAGCAGGAAAGATCCTTTGATGTGAGTGAAAGAGGGCGGGGGGGGGGTTAGGTGAAAACAATAGCAGAAAGGCAATGGTCTCTTTGAAATCCTCTACTTTAGGATAGGATCCAGAGTACAAAGAGGCTCTTGGATCATGGCAGACGCCAGGCACATCTGATCTGTTATCTGTGTTTTCTGATCTGTCGATGAGCTTTTCCCTCTAAGTCATGGAATACTGTTTACCAAAAGCACACTCAGGCGCCTGGCACAGTTGACTTTAAGTATCTTAGCTCCAACACCCTTCATGGCCTGTGCTTTGTGATCCACAGATACGGTGCGTTTGGATGCAGTCAAACCCCCTTAGACCCATCTCCTTGGCAATCTCACAATAAAGTCTGAGTGTTCTGGATTGTCTTTGTTTTTCGTTGAGCGGAAGAGATCTGTTTTTCCAGTGGAGCTGAGTCGTGAAGGGAAGTCAAGGAAATGGCAGCAGAGACGAGCACAGCGGAGCGGGGGAGATATTTTTGAAGGGCGAGCCAACACGCATACACTCCACAGTGATAGTGGTGACGCAAAGGCTGAGCTTCAGAGGAGCGGAGGGGCCTCAGAGCCAGGGATACAACGGAAGCCGAGCGATGGAACGGGAGTGCTCTGCCTATAGAGGACGGAGAGAGAGTGAGAGAGAATGGAACGAGGCATGATGGCCAGCCATTGTAGATACAGAGAGAATGGGAGATGTAAGGGGGGTGGGGGTTGTTTGATGGAATGTGATTGCGGAGGATAATGACAAATGAAATACTGTTCAACAAAATGTCACCTCTCTGAGAAGCGCTCCTTGCAGCGCGGCTGCCATTTCAATGAGACGGCTGCTACAATACAGCGGTATTTCACCTACAAAGGCATCAATTTCAGCATTCCCTTTCAGGTCCGACTCCCTGCCTACTCTAAAAGCCACTGTGGTAGAATCAGCCCCCTCTGAATTTCGGGCAGATTAAAGCCTTCCGACAATTGCCAGTACGCTCCCATGGTTATGGGACGAACATGGGAGTCATATGAAGACCTCCCAGCTCCCATTACCATCCAGAGTAAAGATCAAGGAATTCATTCTCCAACGAGCGTGCGTGAATTCATTCTCCAGCGAGCGTGCGTGCCTTTATTGCATGTGACCTCGTAGAGAAAGATAGAAGAAGACGGGGTTGGGGAGGGAGGGAGGGAGGGGGGTGTCTGGTCACTCAATAAAGTCTGACAGCTCTCATCCCGACCGCTCCGTGGGGATAAAAATTGATCAACGCAAGTGGTCATCCTGTTATGGATGGCCACGTGTGATTGGGCCTAGCTGGAGAATTATGACAGGATTGCTCGGAAGCAACGTGCCCCGTGTGTCATTCCCATTTAGCATTGTTAACGCACCGCCGCTTTCAAATGGCGGCCCTCGCCGTATACACCTCGTGTGCATGCTCTTAAGATCTGTTCAGAATGTCTCTGTGGGAGACATTCCATTTGAACTCATTTGACGTGTTTGCCGGCAAAGGAAGTGGACCAAACACGACAGTAAGGCTGTGGAGTCAAACAAACCCTTTGACAGACTCAGTTGGGGAGGACGCGGGGGGGACGGGGGAGGAGGGACGGGGGGGACAACGGACGGGGGGGACACGTGCCCTAACTGCAAAACAAACAAGTCTTTGCTCTCCCTCTATTTCATATCCTTGTAACACCGCGTGCCTTCGCTCGCCATGCTGGGAGCCTTAGATTAACTTAGAACTGCGGTGGCTAGACTTCGAATATGGTTTATGGCTTGTGTTGTTTTTACAATAAAGAAATAAAGAAATAGGATACAGCTGTCGGAGGGGAAAAACTGTTTCGAGGCCAATATTCAGTTGGCTCTGCATTTATCAGGATGATGGAATTGCTCCCACTGAAAGGTTGAATGCCTCCTAAGTCATGGGGATTGTACAGCTAAGCCTTCGATTCAGCCATCATTTCACATAGGTGGACCTTAGTATATAGGTGTGCACGTGTTTTGGCCAAGACAAGCATTGTGGTGAAAGAAAATGTGTGTTTTGGGGGCCCCACGTATGAAAAAGAATGACTGGTTCAACCTGCTGAAAAACTGTAGTGCATATTCCAACAGGAGATGTCTGTGTCTAATTGGTGGAGGCCTCATTTGGTTTGAGGCCATTGCATGGACCTTACTTACAAAATAAATGAAATGCAAATTTTATTTAATTAATAATAATAATATTTTTTTTTTGAGCCATGAGGTTATGGGTTGTTTCATTTGACCATAAGTTAATCACCTACTGTAAAATAAATTGATCTCAGAATGTATGAATCCGAATAAAAAACCTACTCTGAGTTTTAAAACCCGTTTGGAATTCTTCAGGCATCTTAGTGAAGATAAAGCACTGATCCATTTGTCCCCGGAATTCACACTTCACCCTCCAAATATTGGATGCAAATGAGTGTGATGCAGATCATTATCTCTAATCCTTCGTCTTATTTTGGGGGGGACATCATGTTTGCCGAACAATGAGATGCTGATTAGCAGCCCAGACAAAGGAGTTTGTGATTGACAGGACAGTATTTAAACAAAACCGGCGGTTAATCGTTTCTCTCCGCACGAGGGCACCGAGCCTGGTATTTGTTCTCTATCTCTAATTAAACAGAATTACATCCAATAACACAGTGTAGAAGCCGGGCGGCGTTTCCGCCCTGCTCCTAAATACAAACTGCTAAGTAATTTCAAGGGAATGAAGAGAGTTCACAATGGAGAGCGAGAGAGAGAGAGAGAGAGAGAGAGAGAGAGAGAGAGAGAGAGAGAGAGAGAGAGAGAGAGAGAGAGAGAGAGAGAGAGAGAGAGTGAGAGAGAGGGGGAGAGGGAGAGGGAGAGGGAGAGCAAGGGCAACAGACAGATTCAGAAAAAGGCAGAGCATGGAGGAATGACGTCCTGATTCGGTGTGTGATTTTCTTCATCTCCTTCGGCTACAAAAACACTACGATTAAGTTTGACTGAAAAAGACTCAATCGTGGCATGCAGGACCCCGACCTTGACAGTTGACAGTCATCCCCTAACAATCTAAAATGTGGTGTGTAGATTTGCAGGCACAATTTTCACTGGTGACGTTTGACATTCTGTATACATTTATTTCCATTGCTTTCTCATATTTTTCATACTTCTATTACATTTCATATTCAGTTTCATTATACAGTGGCCATGACGGTAACCTAATAAATACAACATTTTCAGGAATTATCTTCAATTTGCGCTGCTATATTGTCCTATAGTGCATGCAAATCCACGGCTGGTTGCCGGTTTGGGTGGCGTGGCGCAGTAAGCTTTGTTTTGCTTTCTTTATACAACACCCCACATTACATATTCCCTAATCCATCCATTGCATTCACTACTGATCTTGCGCACTTACCCTTCAATTAAATTGAATTTCTTAGCTCAATAAACATATTCTTTATTATCTTCAATTTGCGCTGCTATATTGTTCTATAGTGCATTCAAATCCACAGCTGGTTGCCGGTTTGGGTGGCGTGGCACAGTAAGCTTTGTTTTGCTTTCTTTATACAACACCCCACATTACATATTCCCTAATCCATCCATTGCATTCACTACTGATCTTGCGCACTTACCCTTCAATTAAATAGAATTTCTTAGCTCAATAAACATATTCTTTATTTCTACCCAAAACTTGTGTGGACTTCCATACTATGTCACAGAGCCCAGAGCCAGTTTGTAACAATGTAGCTTGTGTGCATGAGTGTCTCATCCCTGCGCCCCAGAACACTGTGTACCACGCGGGGGTTTTCGGAGAGTCGTGAGGTACACGGCAACGAGTCGATGACTGATAGAGCTCTCACGGAGGAGGGAGAGGACGGCAGAGCTCCAGGTGGGACGAGGCATGATTAAACGCCATCGATTGATATTCAGCGCCACCAAGTACAGGAGTAACACCCGTTTATCAGCTCTCCTCCCCCCGTCATCCATCCGGCAGCACATGCTTTGTGTGACTCATCTGCTCACACAAATGCACAACACGCCACAAATAGCAGCAGACAGAAAGGAGAAAAGAAAAGTAAGCTCAAATGGTTAACCAAGCAGATACACCCAAAAGGTTTTCCATCAGAAAGGAGGGTGCATATCATTGGCTTTTCCGCCCCCTCCATGTCCAGTTGGAATCAAGACACACAACTCTCCACCACTGGAACTGAGCGGTCTGGTCATTGCTATTTTGACAAGGCGTTGGTCAGCCCGCTCCGTGGCACCCGCTTAGACTCCTGCTGCGGTGATGCAGGGAGCGAGCTCCAGTGGTGTGCCGGAGGGGAAGAGAGATGAGGGGCGCCGGCTGGCGCTCAGGCTCTGTCTGGGGCTCCTGAAGCCGCCTCGGGCTCGTCTCCCAGAGGACCCCGGAGAGCGGCTCAGCTCATCACAGCAGCTCTGACAAACAGATCAGCATGGCGGAGCCCATGACGGGGAGAACACAGGAGCATCACGTGACGTCTGGGGGATTTATGGGCCTTGCACGGGTCGCAAATTAGTCTGAACAAATCCACAGAGTGCACAGTTGAACTTCCTTGTGTTAGGTCTCGTGATCGTACAATTAGTGCACAAAGCATATATTTGCGTGCCGGAGAAACACAGGGAATAACAGCGCTCACCCCCCACCACCACCACCAGCCCCAGCTCCCAAAACACCCCCGCCGCCCACAAAGTCCCGGTCCATGTGTTGCAGCACTGCGATGATAATGAGATATGAGCCGGGCACGCAGTGCAGGAGAGGGCAAGCTAATGAGATGAAACAATGGTAACGGCTTCACATCAAAGGAGAGGCACAACGCCGTGAACAGACGAGTGGGAACCGGGGGGGCTGGGGTGGAGGGAGGGTGGTGGTGATGAAGACAGCGGGTGGGGGGGGGGATAACAAACACCCTGACTAGACACAGCTCGGCCTGATAACATCTCAAGGAAGCCGGCATTCCCTGCAATTTGCCACAACATTAGGTACATTACAACACAAAAGGAGGTAATGACATTGATAATTAGATTGTTTAGATGGGAGCCGAGTGTCTGCCAGAGGCAGTGTTTGCAGATAGCTTGATTGCTTGAGAGAGAGATAGAGTGGGAGAGAGAGAGAGAGAGATGGCACGACGAGCATAACAATGTGATAACTGTGGTGTGTGGTGTGTGTGTGTGTGTGTTTGAGTGTGTGTGTGTGGGGTGGGGGCGACCGACACTGGACAGCTCTATCAGATGGATACGGCTGCTGCCTCACTTGACTCCTGCGTGACCCTGGGCCTGGTTAGCTCAGTGAAGGCACTCCGGTCAGTCCTGACTAATGAATGGAGGCCGTCACGTGATCACGAGTCTGGGCAATCGGGGAAACAAGAGCCACATACAGATTTGGGTGGTCTTAAGGGTCCGTTGGGATTGCTGAAGTTCCTGTTAACGACGTTTCCTCCATAAACCTATCAAATGATCCAATCCGTTTTCTCCAGGGGTCTCCGGGCCAGTACTTTAAATGCAGCCAGCATGGGTATCGATTCTCTCTGTGCCTAACCTCTCTAGAATCTTCTTAGGACAAATGTGCCTCATTACCCCACTCATCACTTTCACCCTTCGCAGCGAACCCTCTATGATTCAAGAGTCGATAGATTTTTTTTTTATTCGGTTAGTTCCAGAAACAACTCGCAGAAATAGTTGCTGAGGCACCGCTAATGTTATTTTTTGTCGCCCGTGCTGTTTATGGTTCCAGGTGATTACTCGGCTCATTCCGGCCGTCAGTGCTGACACCTTGCCCAGGGCTAGGGATCCTCTTTATGGCGGCCGCGTACAGAGCGGGAGCTGGGGACCGGCGGAGAGGCTGGATGGGCCACAGACAAATGGGCTGTGATGGGCGGCGATGAGGCAGCCAGGACAACAAGTGCTGATGAGGCAGCGGCCGTCAGACAGAGGACTCCTGTGGGACTGACTGTGCATTAGTGCATCCTAAGTAGGCAAAGTACCCTGCATTTTGGCCCTCTCTCTCTCTCTCTCTCTCTCTCTCTCTCTATCTCTCTCTCTCTCTCTCTCTCTCTACGTCTCTCCGTGTAGAAGGAGGAGAGCGATCTGCGTACAAAGCGGGCTGACTTTTTTTTTTGGGCTGTTTATTGTGAAGCTGATTACCTCTTTATTACCATAGGGACTGTACGTTCCACTAGCAGCTGCTGTTCTGTGTGTATGCCTGTGTATGTGTGTGTGTCTTTGTTAGTGTGTGTGTGTGTGTGTGTGTGTGTGTGTGTGTGTGTGTTAATGTGAGCACAACCGTGAATGTCTTCCATTCATGAATCCAACCTACTTTCACCCACCTGAGATTACTTCTCTGTCTTTAATCTTTCATTTGTTCATTCTTACTGTATTAAAATTGTCTTTGTGCCATGTTTTTGATGATCATATATAGATGTCATGGCTCCAGGGGTTACCTGATGAACAGGAATAATTCTGTGGAAAACATTAATCCGTTTTTGATTGTTCAGAACAACAAACACAAAGGTGCATTAAATATCACAAGGAGCCATAATATCGCATGCCAGGAAATTTACTTAATT
This sequence comes from Galaxias brevipinnis, assembly GCA_036023535.2. Taxonomy (NCBI): domain Eukaryota; kingdom Metazoa; phylum Chordata; class Actinopteri; order Galaxiiformes; family Galaxiidae; genus Galaxias; species Galaxias brevipinnis. The sequence goes on along the minus strand of JAVQIZ010096444.1, from coordinate 11,078 downwards.
TCTCCATGTTTTGATGAATACAACTTTTAAAGTGAAGCTCAAAGTATTCAAGACATTCTCTGAGGAAATCATTGCTCCAGAAGGCTATGTTAACAAGTGCTTGGCAGAATTAGCTATTGATTTTATGCTCAAGTTAAAGAATACTGACTGTGTTCATAATTTCAATGTTCAACCTTTATCATTAATCCGGTCAAGACACAAAAGCCATCAATACATTTTCATCTCTATCAGCCCACAGCTGCATAAAGTTAAGGTTAACTTCAAACATATTGCATTTCATAACTCCAATCCAGAAGGGATTTTCTGAGTGTATCGAGTGCACTCCTAAGTGTGTCAAGGTTTGCATTATTTTCCCTCTTGGTTGCTGCTTGTGTGTGTGTGTGTGTGTGTTTGTATCCACTTCCCTCCCACACACCACTGACAAGAGTGATAGCAATTCTGAGATGGATAGACAGCCCAGCCTGCGTGGGTACCTCCCCTGTCACACCTGATGGCCCCCTGCTGAGAGATGACAATCCAGCCCTAACCTCCGCGGCCACTTCCCCCTGATGGATGTCCAGGGGGTCTGGAGCTCCATCTCCTCTTGGTCCCACCGAAAGCCAACCCAACACCATGACAAATTGTCAGACTGCACATCAGGAGATGGCCTTTTGAGCCGCCTGGTTAGCCCGGCCAGCCAAGGCCCCCTTGCTATTATTCAACTGATGAATGACATCCATCACACGTAAGGGCTCTGACTCCCTGCACAGCCACCTAGGCCACTTGTCAATTAGGGTTATTAATCTGTTATTACCCTCCCCAACCCAACTCAATACGCCCGGCTTGTCAGTGGCTAAATCAAATTAGAGACCCCGAATAAGGGATGGCGAGTCTCCGTCCATTTCTCCAATGACCAGAACCGGGCTCTTAATCCCTCCTGCTGTTGGTTCAGCTGGAATAAAAAGGGGGAGCGATATTTGAATCGATGAGCGCTGGCACTGCTTCTGACAGGCAGGCTTTTGTTTGGTGGGGCCTAGATGACAGCTAACAATCGATGGCATGGGCCCCTCTAGGGGGGGTTGAAATGATGTTGTCCTACACCTCCAGGCATCACCGGGGCTGACTCACCGTGGACACGCAGGCTTGGTGTGGTGGCTCCTCAGACACAACACTAGAACACCTCCAGCAGGGAAATCCAAATGATATCGCTAGGCGGCCGTGAGTTAATTACCCTGGGTCAGTAGCAAAACGGCCTCCTCCCTCTTTCCTGATGGTTACCCGGGCTAAGTAGCTGTCTCCTGTGGTCTACCCCGAAGTAATGAAGACAGGGGGAGGTACCGCACTTTATTCCTCTCTTCTGCAGCCTAGTTTCCCCTCCCAACCTCACTCCTCCTCCCCTTTGTCCCCCCTGTCATCTGTCTGATGTGTTCTTTGGTCTCCCTTCACTCCCCCGCTCGCCCTTCACGTGTCCCCAGAGCGTCCAGGAGCCGACGTCCCCAGTCGCCTCATTAATGAACTGTAAATACTCCTGCCGTGCGGCCAGATTGACAGACTCTAGAGTGGGTCCCCTCGTGAGGCCATGGGGAGTCACAAAAACAAGGTGTGCGAGTCAGGAAAGAGAGGGGCTTCCTTTGCGTCTCACTTTTCTTGGTTGTAACTCTTAATTTTAGCAATAAGGCCAAAAAGCTGGTTAACCCCCGAAGCAGCGACTGTGGGGAGCTTATGAATTCATGAAGATTTTCTGTCTATTAATAGTTGCTTCTCTGTTTACTCGCCTATTGAGATACGTCTTTATTTCTAAAATGTTAGCTTTGCCCAGTCATCTTGATTGTCGCATCAATCCCGTTAAGAGAAACCACACATATGCCTGTGTGGAAATAATTATATAGTTCCATATTATGATTTTAATACTCTGTTTTCTTCCGCACCCGCATATCTGATGATGTGTCATTTGGAAAATAGGCAGGCAGCTTGAAACCTGCTGTCTTCGCTGGCTTGTCAAAGCTGGGGCTCTGACAACATATAAATATTAAATTACTGAAAAACAGTTTGCATTTTTTCTTCTGTTGGGCCTAAGGCAAAGGCTTCTATAATGCAGAACATCTGCATATAAAACAGGTGGATCAGATTCCCTTCTCTGGCAGAAAACCGCTGATGTTTGTATCTCCTCCTCGGGTTCTCTGTCCCATGTGAGCAAATGGTATTACTGCACATTTCTTATGTATTTGATTGATACACAAGAAATGAGTCAGCTATAAATGACATTGATGTCTAATACAAGAGATAACAGACAGTGTTTGATAGGCAATTTGTGCTCCTTTGTGAAGGAAAATCTCACTGGGATTAGATCATTCCTGCAAAAAATAAATAAAAAAACTGGATCTCCGGATATTAGGTTCTGGTGGAAAGTAGCCCTATTGGATGAAAACAACTGTATTAGTGTGAGTAGATTTCTGCAGATGCAACCTTTTGTCTTTATTGCTATAGTATAGAGTATATACTATAGGCGATGGTGGTGTACACTGTGACATTGAAGCTGTTGCTGATAAAAAAAATACAAAAGTGTACCCTGTTACATTGTGACAATAAAAATAGGTTGGCAAAGATAGGAAATCCCTCTGTCAGTTAGTCAGCAACGCAGATACGTAGCCTTAATGATTAAGGCTTAATCTATAATTAAAACAAGGAATACATGTGATACAATTTATCAACTTAAAGATTTTAGTGACAAGTTAAACAATAGCTGTTACAGTTGTGTCAATAAGCCTTCCACAGCACAGAATATTGCATCAAAGAAGCTGAGAAATGTTAAGCTCATTGCACATCTAATGGACAAAATCAGGCAGAGGAAATTGGCATTCATCAGCAATAATGGTACCTTTTTAATCACTGGTGATGCATCCTTCCATAGTTTAATGGCACTTTCACTTCTTTCTGCAAAGCAATTAATGTCCTGAATGGATTTACAGTCTCGTCCAAGTATAAATCTTTATCCCTTTGCCTCTGCAATAAGTCAGCTATCTTTCATGTGGCCATGAAACTTAACTCCTTATTAACCTAATGGACTGACCAGCCACTGTTTTATCAACGGTTTAGGCCTGATTTTCCTTCTGATATTATTATATGGAAAATAAACACTATCTGACAAATGATTTTTATCTATGGGCATCCATCAGCCTCATCATGAGTCCCTCGCATTTGCTGGGAAACTCTACTCTGGTTTTCACAAAGAAGAAATTGTCACACAGAACAAGCATGTGTCACTATATTAGAAAGCAATGCTGTTTGTGTCCTGTGAACGAGCTGGGAATGAAAAACGTTCCAGAGGCATTCAAAAGGTGTGGGGGGGTAAGCAGTGATGTGCTAGCTGGGAGTGATATCTAAAGGGTATCCCAAGGCACAGGTCCAGCTTGAGCTTATGGGCTCCCAGCGTTGGCAATTGTTTATCACCGTGAGCAAATAACTAAACATTTGTATTATTATTACTGTTTTAGGTGGCAAAGGGGAAACACCACATTTTTATCACCCAAATGACTTGGCACATTTGTCCGCTTTTTGAATGCACAGCAACTAAAATGTGTCCCATGTTTTTACTGTCAAAATAACTCTCTCATCCCTAAATCCTCAATACAACTATACCTTTAGTCAAAGATATGTTACAATTTATGCCATATTCGAATGTATGCTGTGAGTAATCAGCAAAATTCAGATTTTTCTTTGAGAAAGCATTGCTAATTTTGTGCTGAACTGTCGTCAAGAGGTAGTTTTTTTTTGAGGTGTAGAAAACGGTTTTATTTATTTGACATGGTGGCCTCAAAGAAATCCTCTGCCCTTGCAATTGGGTTTAACATACTCTAAGCCTCTAGTCTACAGTTGTTGAAAAAAGTTTTTTTAGGGGATTATATTTCTAGCAGAAATATACCACGTACAATTGCCTTCGGTCTCAGTTCTAGAACGGTGGCAATCATTAAACAAGTGTATTTTCAGTGACATTTTTTTTTGAAGGTACATTTCTATTGGCTCGTCTATTGGTTGCCCTGTAACAAAGATGCAGCACCTCCAGCCACTTACATGACTCATCCTGTACTGACAGATTAAAAGAACCCTTTGATGTTCTCTGACTTCCTTTGTACATCATGTAATGATTTCTTTTCAAAGCGTTTTTACACAATCTGCGACACGTCTACATTCTATGCTTAAAGCGCAGAATAGAAATCAATCCGACATCTCCAAACTACCTCTCACAGCAGGTGAGAACCCCTGTCATCTAGCCACACAATGGAATAATTTAGTAAGCTCTGAGATTTCACCCGACACGTGCCGTGACTTTCCACTAGATTACCCACCAAATGAGTTTTAAGGACAAAGAGCCCTGCTTTAGAAGCAGTAGCCAGAAATGAGACATTGATTAAACGGCGAATATAAACCTACCAATGCCTTGGTTTTTAGTGAGATAAAGGAACGTGAGGATGAGGGTAAGGCCGTGCATAAATTACACAGACAAGTGGGTGGCATGTCATCCAGAGTGTAGTGTCACAGTGCCCTCAATCTTCAATGAGCCTCTGAGGGCAGTTACCCTCCACATCAGTGAAGAAAAGATGTCTACCGGACTCCTATTGTTCATTTATGTATTCAAGCCACTGTATTCTGCTCACTGACTACGACAGTAAGGGGTTAATTGTGCGGGGAAGATCACAAATATGTTATTTCCTATCATCAGAGTGTGGAATAAAAGGAATACAGCTGATTTAATAAAGCAGAAGCTGAACCAGAAAGTGACAGAGAATCTGAAAAACAATCAGTTCTGGCCTGATCTGAAAGCGAAGCGGCGCTAGGGAGAGCATAGAGTTACAAAATCATCTCCCCCTTCCACTTCATGCAACCCTGCTGATGTAAACAACACCGGAGAGGCTAACAATGCAGCTGTCAAACACTAGGACGGGATTGAAAAACCATTGTTGAACTGAGAAAAGGAGTGTTCCATAACCAACTGTAGCAACAAAAGAGTACAAGGAGAAAGGAGTCAATTGAAATCCAAACATTTAGCGGAAAGCCCAAAATCCAGATGTCACCATAATGCATGTGGGGACTTACCTCAGAGTCTGACATTTTCCGCAACACCAAAGCCTTTCTCAGGGGCAGGGGCGGAAAATGAAGGCGTAAGTCAGATGGAAGAATGGTCCACAACAAATATGACTGACAGTGACTCCATCACCCCCCCTCCCCCACCCACGGCTTTCATTAGGGGGCTGGTGTTGACAAGGACCAGCCAGGTGCCACTGATGCTTTTGCTGTCTGTACACCCAATCTAATATCGGTGGACATAAGAACCTGGCATTTGAGTTGGTGTAACCTTTTGGTGGACATGGGCCCATCTGCCATAGTCCACTGAACCGGGATCCGTTTCTCGTTTCTGAGCACGCTGGCCATGAACGTCTCAATAAAGATAAAGGCCAATTATACCGTGTCATGAATTTCTCTTTGTACTTTATATGGTCACCTTGCTTGAACTCATCAAAGCACCGGCAAAGGAAGAGATTGCATCTTGTCTCGTCGCCCTCACCTCATTAAATTTGAAATGGAGAACAAGAGGTTCCGCGTATGGTTTACATCAAAATAATGAGTCCTTTTAAATTGCCTATCACAATCTTCAACTATCAGAGTTATTCAGGCAGCGGGAATTCATTGTAGTTCAATCAGACAAATTGAAAGACTCATTAATTTTCCCTGTGTTTCATTCCTATTCCCACTTCGCTGGTCATGGTTCTCAGAGGCTGAGTCGAGGAAGTTTCCTCTACTCCAACCAAACTAAGCTCACTTGTTAACTTCCTGCTTCCTGTAGGTCTAATCCTGTTCTACAGGGCATCAGGAATGTCAAAATGACAAATGCTTAACAAGAGTCCTCCTTTATTTCGACCAACTGCGCTAAACTCTGAAGCTTACACACTATTAGGTAACATACTGCACAATAGCATAGTATTTGTATTACTAAGGGTAGATGCTACCGGTTCTGCACTGTACAGGGGCTATGTAGTGTCATGCAAAATGTATTCAGCAATGCATAGATGAATACAAAAACCAGCTATTTGATAGCTAGCACCGATGGTACTTAGGATGATCTCCAGTGACAGACCTTAATGTGATCTGATAAGAGGGACCTGTTTTCTCACAAACTCTTCTGTGTCCCTTGGAAACTAACAAGATTCCACCATGCTATGTATAAAGTATATTTGTTTTATAAATGCCACAGGATGCCGTCCTTAGGGATGTCTCAGAGAGAGGTGCAGTAGCATCCCTCAGCTACTGAAGCATATTTCTACCATCTTCCATAGTAACACTCAGCCCAAAAAAAAAGTGCTTGAGAGAAATTTAGTTTTTTCCTTTCTGCTTTGTTTTACCTTCATCAAAGAGTGTGCCGTAAACAGATAAGAGAAAAACGATTATGCTAAACAGCTTTTTTGTTTGAACATGTCCACAATCTCGCATAATTACACAAATTGTACGAGTATTTGGCAAACAAGGCACAAGATAGGTATTTCTCTTGCATTGCCTCCCTCCTTTGAATCCCCTGCGGCTTTGCAAATCCAGTTTAGAGAAGCTTCACACTCAGTGCAGGGCAGAGAAATGACTCCGACAGTGTCTGTGAGGCGTCGGTGCATCAGAGAGACAGGCCTCTTTCTTCTCTGGACACGGTACTGTTATCAGGTTCCCACACAGAGAATAGCCCCAGTCATGCAAGCACACCTATGGACTGGGTCCCTGGATAGTTGCTCTACGCATCAGGAGATAAAATGGATCTGAGAGTGGCTTGGCCAGGAGACTAATTGGTTCTGATGGGATGGGAATGAGGCTGAGTCGTTGGCGCGCAACACCGTCAGCACACAGCTCAAATCATCAGCTGCTTTCAGAGAACGATCCTTTTTTTATTTTTGCATGGCGCAATGAAACAATCCGGTCCAAAATTTTATTTGACCAGTTTGAAACTTCACATGGCTTTTGATCTATCTAAAGCAAGACCTTCTGCCGAATCAAGGTTCTACTAAGGCTCAAAGCTTTTTCTCCCACCGCAGTCATGCTACTTATCCGGGTTTTTTTCACATGGTGCTAAAACTCTCCGGTTTATGTGAGCAGGGCAACAGTACAGAACCATGCTAATGTCTTAAAGCAGAAAAAGAAAGCATTTTCATTCCACACACTATGCACACTGAATGAGGGTAGCAGGTGTGCATCATTTATGGTGCCTATGCATTTATGAGCTGCACCGTCATAAATAGTTTATCTCCTCTGTGTGCCCGTTTAGAGTCTGTGGGTATCTGAGGGGTGGTAGCTGGTTTAGTGCCAACCAGACATATAAGATTACTCAGGGGCCATGCTTTGAGGATGTCTCACCTTGAATGGGATTGTTTAAAAAGCCAATTAAAAGCCTGTCCTGCCCCCACATCCTCTTTGTTGTCGGGAGGCCCAGACATTTCATTTCATCCCAGTGATGTCACGTTGTGAACATGGAGATCAGTCACAACTGATGGAGGATGTGATCTTGTCAAGGACACATGCACACAGAGAGAGAGAGAGAGAGAGAGAGAGAGAGCAATCTCAAACCCAATATTGTGTGGAGTCATGTATTGAGGGCACATCCAAAGGAATCTGTGCCATCATCACGCCCAGACAGTATCTCCTTGACAACGCTTTGTGGCAATTTAGACAGGAAATTGTTTTGTGTTTGTTTACGGACCATGCATTCCCTGGTGAGATTAATCCAGGCAGAGAGGAAAAACACGGGAGAAGGTCGTATTCACACTCCAGTGGGGACTCCTGTTGATGTTGCCTCTCTATATTCTCCATCGCCATCTCCCTGCTAGGCATATCAGTGTGGAGGAATGCTAATCAGCCTGTGTGTAGCTCCACGAGAAGATTGACCAGTGAAGGAACACTAACGTTCACCTTTGCTAAAGCCTTGGCGCCCAAGGCCTTTCTGAGCCTCCCTACATGCGCTCTGTGATAATCCCTCATCTGCTCGGGGACCTGACCGCCATGATGGCCGGTGAAAAAGTGATCACACGCTTTAATCTTCCCGGGGGGACTTCTCTCCCCTTCGTGTCTGCCCCCGCACCCCTGGCACCGGGTTGACCTTTTCAACATACTCATTCACGGTCAAGGAGAAGCAGATGCATGGTGATTTAGGTGGAATTCTGGTCCCATTAAGTCAATAACATTACAGCCAACTAATTTCAATTCTGTTAATAACATACTGGTGCCATAGTAAGACATGAATATATGCAATTTAGTTTGTTCCATTATCAATCAATCAATCAAAGTTTATTTCTATAGCACTTTACAACAACACAAGGAAGACCAAAGTGCTTCACATTAAAAGCAACAAAACAAAACATTTAAGCGCTAGAAAAATGCATGAAAACCATGATACGTACAACACAGTAAAATAATTAACCATAATACTTAAGACCGAAAGTATTATTAGTGCTAGGGGTTAAAAGCCCATCTAAAAAGGTGCATCTTTAGCCTGGACTTAAACAGAGACAGGTCAGTGAGGACACGCAGATCCAGAGGCAGCGCGTTCCACAATTTGGAGCGGCAACAGCAAATGCCCGATCGCCCCACTGTTTGTACCGGGACCTGGGAACGTCCAAAACCATCTTAGTGGTTATATATGTTAAGTCATTATATATTAAGATGACAAATGTCCTTATCCTGTGTTCCGATTCTTTTAGATAAAAAATGCAGTTCTTCCAGCAAACATGGTTGAAACTGTGACCTTTACTAAATGTAGTGAGAGAAATTTTATTTTATTCCAACCAGACAGATGTTACTATTCAATTATATTCAGTCTGGTAAGGGTTACAGCCACTGCCTACTTGTGTTTGACTTCTACATATCATAGTGTTTTTACCCGAGGTGGGGAGTAAAAGCACTCACTTAGCGTCCAGCCCATAAGATTCTTGTCATGGGTAATTGATTTGGGGCAAGTCAATACTGGCCGCAGCAGGAGGGGGAAAATACGTCCATAAATAAATAAATAAAAAGCGTGAGGAGACATGCGCTACATTCGGTTAGAAAGCCTGTGACCTTCAACTCACCTGATAACTCATGATATGTGACAGGAATCAATGAGACGAGTGAAAGTGGACCATGCTAAACCGTAGTAAAAGAAGAGCAGATTAAATGGGTTCATTGACTGAAACTTTCCCTTGCACTGGTCTTGGACTTGGAAAATGTGCTTATGCAATCTTGAAATGAAAATATTAAAAACACTGAAATACATTGCTGTGGTCTGTCTGTATTGAAAGAAATGGCAACATGTCTTGTGCCCATGGTTTTGGATCGGAGTCGAGCAGCAAACCTGCAGCATATACAGGTTCATTTAAATCGAGGAACACAAGAGATATGCAGCACACAAAACAGTCCTGTAAAGATTTCTTGCAGAATTAGGTCCAGTGGTACAATCAGTGGTAGGAATGAGTCCAACAAGTTTAATACGGTGTATGGTGTAACACAAAGAAAATTCTAAGACCTGTGTAGTGTGGTATGTGCTGTCAGTTTGTCCGAAACGATGCATTGCATTGCACAGGAAGACACCAGTGTTTACATCCATTTAATTTGACTTAAAATAAATAATGTATTTTGATTATCCCCTTGTTATTGAATAGGAACAATTTTAATTCAGTACATGAGTCCCTCTTCGTTTAATTAAAAGCCAATGATATAAATGATGGGTGACTACTGGGAATATAATTATGCGAAATTAGCTGTCATAGAAAAAGGCAAAGGATTTCAATCACTTATATTTTGAAGTAAATGTGTTACTATGACATGCAATTATGAACGAGATTACACCAAGAATGACAAATGATTGAACACCCATGCAAATTCACCTACATGCACACGCACGCACGCACGCACGCATGCACGCACACACACACACACACACACACATTCTGCTTATTAGATGTTTACAGGAATATGGCTCTATATCAGAAATTATTTTGAAAAGAGTTTGAAAATGGACACATATGCCTAAACAAATTTCAAACTGTCAACAAAGATATAATCTTCCCATTTCCATGGAGCTGAAAAGCTGCTGGCAATCTTGTACACCGGATTGTAAAAGTGTCTGTCTGGTTTGTGGATTGCGTTGGACCTGATGAGACATTTGAAAGACTTAGCCTCCTGAATGGGCATCTCCAGAGCCAATTTAATTCTCACAGATTGAAATGTATCTTCTTTACAGCATAAAAATGAGATCCAATCCAGATGAAAAAGAGATGCCCATTAATTTGTTTGAGGGTTGTTTGAAAGTGAAAAGGAAATTCTGTTGCATACCAATAACTTGAATCAATCACTGATGAGCAGACTGTCAAAGCAGGACAGTGCCAAGCCGTGAATCATAGGTGTCCTTTTTGGTCATCTAAGTGTATTCACTCAAATCCATAAAAATTATAGGCTATGTGAGATTTTTCATGGGATACAGTTCAAAATATGTTATGATAAAGGGACAGATCTGGGTATCAGAATATTTCAATTTACCAGCCCTTTACACCATCTGATCTCAAATCAAGGCAGTATATTGCACAAGTTACAAAACGTCCAGTCTTTTATAAAACTGTCTTTCAACAGGCGTCTTTCTGAAATGACATTCTGGTTCACTTTGTGAATACACTTTTCCCACTGAAGTGAATGATTGCTTATCAAAGGTAAGGCCTGTATCTTTCAGAACACATTGATATTCCGGCACATGCATTGACCATTACATTTATTTATAGGCTGATGATAACTGTTCTGGTAACCATGGAGCCCCACATTAGTTTGCTCATTAAAAATTCTGAAGAGGTTTGGAGTGTTGAAATTATTACTTCAGAACTTTCTTCCACTGTTTTCACTCACATGTTATTTAAAAACAACTCCTCCAGGGTCTTTTCAAAAGAAAATGAAAGTCTAAATAACATGTAGTCTGTTGAATTCAACTTTCCGATGTTTTTCTCAAAGGATGTTTTGCAGGGTCACTCTTGTTGGGGGGGGGGGGGGGGGGGGGGGGGGGGGGGGGGGGGGGGGGGGGGGGGGGGGGGGGGGGGGGGGGGGGGGGG
>JAVQIZ010096400.1:0-15427 GCA_036023535.2 Galaxias brevipinnis | reverse complement strand
TTCCTCCCTCCTCCGCTTGGATCCTCAGACAGGGCCGCATGCTAAAGTCCTCTCCCTGTCGTTTCAGCCCCCCCCCCCCACCCCCTCATAGGACCGTGGAGTCTTCTCACTGCTAGGAGTCTGGGGACCAGCCACAAGCAAACTACTCTTTTACAACATAAAAGGTTTAATGTTGAGCATTGTTGAGAATGAACTGACTCTGACTGTTAAACCACTATGAATGAAAATCTATTCTTCATCTTCCATCTTCTGTGTACATGTCAGCCAATCCACCAGTCAGTCATTCAGCTGGTCAGTCATTCAGCCAGTCAGTCAGTCCGTTTAGTCAGAGACCTACTGTCTCTCTCTCCCACCCGCCCAAACTACAGACTGCTGACCCCCTCAACGGAGGTCATTCTAGAACCGAATCTAACAAACACGTTTCAATGACGACAACGTGTGTGTGTGTGTGTGTGTGTGTGTGGCCGTGTGTTTTGTCTCATGGCAACGGTTGAAATTGCAGAGGGAGTCGATCAGTGTTTGGTAGAACTATCATAACTGCTTGTTTGACTGATTCAGCACACACACGTCGACACAAACAAACACACCCACACACACACACAGTCACACGGCGTGGGCACACTGCATGTAGGTGCAGCAGCCATTTTGCAGCCTAATGAATTCAATATGGTATAAACAACATACAGTTTCCCTGTGGAAAGATATATCTAGGTCTTTCAACAGATTCTGACTCTGTACTTTATAAAACCTGGCATGTCATTTGTTATAAACACTTTATAAACAAACGTATGCATAAATAAAATACATATATCTGTAACTATGACTACGAAATCCACACAAGATATTGTTTACTCTTTATCATAATTTTAAAACACACTTTTTGTATTCAGTTAACGTTCTAGGTTTATTGAAAAAAGCTGAGGGGGCACGTGGATTACCATGGCGATGATTAGGAAATAGAGTTGAGATCAATGAGTCCAAGATGATTGAATCCTCTGAATAAACAGACTAGAGATCAGTTTACTGGCTGGCGGCTGCAGCACAGGGCCTCAGACAATCTGACCGTGACAACGCTGGCCGTTCCTCCACGAAAAAGCCCCTGATCAGGATCTCTGTGTGTGTGTGTGTGTGTGTGAGTGAGCAAGGCAGTGAGTCGGGGGACCAAGCGAGATTCAACAGGAGGCGGGTCACGCCAGCGTTCATTTTGGATAGTGCTGGATCCGTTATGACATCACATTGACGTGAACAGCGTACATTACAGAACGGCTGGTAAGGCACCGTCCGTCTCAGACTGGTCTGCCCAGAGAATTTAGTTCACTCTCTCACACACACACACACACACACACACACACATACACACACACACACACACACACACAGAGAGACACACTCTACTTTAACCAAAACATCCAAACCTCACAGTGAGGTCTTTGAAGCCTACAGATTTATGAAACATTTTATGAAACACTTAATTAAGCGCTGGTTACCCCCTTAAACAAGCTGACTGCAGTTCTTATCGTTGACATATTATTTTACCCTGGAGAGGTGATTGGCTGGGTCCCTCGGAGCATCCAGGAAACGTCTGATCTTGGTCCAGAGGCCAAAGTGGGGCATGGTGAGGCTGGCACCCCTCTCTGTGGTCCTGGCTAACACGGGAGGAAGAGGAGGAGGAGGTCGTGGTGAAGCAGGACAGTTGGAGATTTGGAGAGGCCGTTCGTGTGGCAGTTGACGCCTCCAGTGAAAAGGAGAGTTGTGTTGGAGAGAGAGGGGATGAAGGGGGCACAGCCGCGCCGGGGATTTTAAGGGCCAAAAAGGAGCCCATATTGAAGTTGGTATCGGGGCCACTGTGATTTTGGTTCAAAACCATCGGTAAAGCTAATTGCTGTGTTACTGGCTGTGATGGGAGAGGTGATCGGGTATGTGCCACACGCAATGCCACCGAGTTGACCCTTGAGGATGACGAGGATGATGATGATGATGATGATGATGAAGACGACTGTGATGTAGTTGACGGGGTGTTGCCGACAAAAGGACTGCTGCGTAAGAATGGTGACGGTGAAGACCGGGTTTGAGATCCCATCACGTACTCTACCGGACCCGTACCGGCAACGTGTGGAGGAGAGAACAGAGGGATGGCAGGAACAGATGTGGCGTCAAAAGTGAAACCGCATGCCGTCAGTGCGCATGTGGGGCTTCGAGTCGCTGTACTTGAAGACGTGCACGTGCCTACTCCGCCTACAGGTACGTGAACCTCGTGGACATTAGGACTGTTACCGTGATTATTGCTGGGTTGTTGAAATGGGTTTCCAACTCCTCCGCAACTGGGTCCCGTAGTACTGCTGTGTAGCAACCGATTTGACATTAAAATGGACTGGTGCAACTGTGCTTTCAGTTGAAACGGAACCGTCGCCTTCAGTGGCAGAAGGCGATTGAACAAACTAACCACCGGTGGTCCCGAGCCGCTCAGAGACGAAGCCACACCGGTTGAGCTGCTTCCACCTTTGGATAAGCAGTTGGGGGATGTCGGCGACCCGTTTCGAACTTTACGAGACATTTTGAGGCCCTTACTAAAACTTTTGGACCTGACAACGTACAAAACGGCGCCGAGCAACTTCAGAGCGAGTGTAGAACTAGAGCGATTCAGTGAAAAGTGCAATTTAAGTATTATTTTTGTTTTCAGGTTCCATCAAGACAACGTTGCCACTTCCAAGTGCTCCATCCATCGGTTCGCCTATAATGCGCAACAACTCTTTAGCAAGCACATAGGGAACTTGGCAGACCCCGCCCCCTCTGCTTCCTATTGGTTTATACAGTTCTATGAAGACTTGCCAATGGTTTAGAATTTAAAGCCCTACAAAGGTAATCATCGTGATACATTCCTTACAAATAACGTCCCTATAGCTATTGCCATTAAAAGGCTGCAAAACTAGGCCAGCGATCCATTTTGCTTGAGAAAAAAAACCTGCTTTTAAATAATAAAAAAACGAAAGAAGTCAAAGGTTAAAAAGTTTAGTTTAGTTTAGGTCCATTACAAGGCATATTGAAATGCAACTTTCTCGTATATTAATGTTTTCTGAGGGTTGGGTTAAACATTCCTGTAATTCCATTTGGTGATAAGTATGAAACAAAGAAAGAGAGAGAGAGAGAGAGAGAGAGAGAGAGAGAGAGAGAGAAAGACAGAGAGAGAGAGAGAGATAGACCCTCATGTGGGCAAATCTACCACAGAAACGTCCACACGTGGCAGATAGCTGACAATACAGGTCCATAAAACCACGATGATATTAAACTGACAGGCTTTTGCTTTCCGGTATATCTGTTACAGAAATCACTCAAAATCTTTGTTTTTTTTTCAATAATATCAGCTTTATTAATTGAGTAATGCAAGGTTTGGAGCAATCTTTCACTCTCCCTTTCTACATTTCATCTTAAACATTACAATTTTTTCTGAGTAGTACACAAGAGCCAGTTTCTTGTCTTCAAAGAAGCACTTGTTAATATACGAAGTGAAATAGAAAAACCTTTCAATGACTTATTGACGTCTAACTACAAGTAAGAAACGATTCCTGTTCAGACCTTGACACATACACTTAATCAGTCTAGTAAGTTGAAGCTATTTTGTATATCCGGTAATTTTCCAACTACATTATAGTCTCATGTTGTATAAGAAACATATTAAAAAGCCTGAAGGTTAGCCTCGTCCAGCAATATGCATGGCCAGCCACTGTATGGGCAGCAAGGTACAGGTATTTATCAATCATGTGGGAGATCCTTTGTTATATTATACTAAATGCGATGCTCAAAAGGGATGTGATCCAATGTCCAACCTTGTTCGACGGTCATTAGCCAAGGGTTTGATCTATGTTTATCGTTATGGTCGCGTCACCACATGCATTTCTGAATACAATATTTACAGAAGTACGGCATTTTCGGCATAAATAACTGCAGGCTATTCAGCTTTAGATACAGTGAATGTTACAGGTTGTGATTTCCTACTTGGTCCCATTGAAGAGGTTGATCTAAACTATATATTGTCTATGTTGGTAATTACCACTATATACAGGAGTATATTTACATGTGGGAGGAAATAAAACTATAGTTCATAAAAACGCTATGCTAATTCTGTGAGTTGCATCCGTGATCTTGTATGTGGGGCAGGATAAAAAATAAATGTTTAAGTTCAACTCAAAATAAATGTTTTAAGCGAGGAAAGTTTCAACTTAATGTCACACCTAATAGCGATCTTTAGATGTTGGTTAGGATATTTAGCCACAACAATGGAAGCATATCATATGCATACGTATTTAAAAAGAATGTTTGGATTATTAGAGCTTTAAAACTGACACTGACATATTTTAAGACAATCTTTGAAATATTTTTAAGACTATAAAAAAATTCCATTACATGGCAAGAAAAGTTATGGATAATAATGATATTCAGATAGGAATTTAATACCAGGTTAGACATATTGTAACATTAAATAAATAAAACTGAGATTCGACACATTGTTATTAGCCCTAGGGTTGTCTCCAACTCATTGAGAAGAAAACAAATCCTCATCTAAGAGATTCAAAACTGACAAAAATTAATACAACAAAATCTCAGATTAAAACCTGAATTATATTTGTTGATTTTCAGAGAATACATAATATAATTCACAATGTATATTCATAATATGGAATATAGCATGAATAGTAATATTTCTTTAAATAAGTATGGACCAGCAAAGATTAAGTCAGCCATTTTGTTTTCCAGCAGTGGAGCAGCTGAACATTCAACCATATCCAAGATGGGAGTCATTTTGACAGATTCCCACAACTTCTTAGGAGAAAAAGGTTGGTTCTTAGAAATTTCTCTTTTTCATGTAATGGAACAAGATGTCAATGCTGTTGACTCTACAAGAGACCAAACTTTAAACTTTGAACCCTACACTGGTCCAGCCGCCCATGGCATTTGATTGGTTATTTTCCTTTCAGATTCAAATGGGATTGGAAAAAGGTTGAAGATTGTCAGATGTTTCTGTAATTCATTCAAGGGCGGTTGACCAGTCCAAAGATTGAAAATTGCCTTGATAATAATAATGTAAATAATAATAAGTGCACTGTTATGAAAGCCATAACCAACAACAACAAAATAGTCAAAAAAAATAAAATAGAATGATTGACGTTGTTAAAAAAAAGCACCTTAATGCTACAGCCTATTGCACAATTTAACATAATACAACCAGCAACATACACGAATAACACAAAAAGATACAGCAACAAATCAACATACGATCCACACTTATTCATCTGCTGAACAGTGCTGCCTTTAAGACCAACGCTGCTCCAGTTGACATAGGCTTTATATGGGAGAGCACACATACCCATAGGAACTGTCTAAATCAAACCATTCAATCACTTTATCTTTTTCTGTTACTTTCACTCCTCTTCTCCTCTCTTTCTTTCTAAGAGTCACTCGCTACTGCCGGATTGTTGCAAGGATTGAAAGTGGTGGAGAGGATTGAATAAAAGAAGAAGAAAGTGCAAAAGAAAATGGTCATGGATGATAATCCCACGAGGGACAAGGAGCACACAGTGATGGAAGCATTGTGAGGTTACACCAACGTCGCTGCATAGCTCGGGTTTCATAGACCTTTAAAGCAATATTCTTCTTTCAAATCATTTAAAAAAAGATGGCAATTGTAGAAGAATCAAAGAAAAATATTTGTCATATGACTAAGTGCTGCTTTCTTATTGGTTCTTCTCAACAAGCCCTCTGTCCAATCCGATTTAAGTTCGAGTTTCAAATGGAACGCTGGAAAACTTTTTAGAATGTCTTTTCTTAGTCAGTTAGTCTGTTGATTCTCTATAGGGATGTTCAGACAAGCCTAAATCAATACTAATTTGTATAATTGACTCTTTATACTAATCTTCATGATCCTATTCTCCATATAATCCTTCTTGTCCTCTGATTGCTGTTTGGTAAACAATGTGCCTCTTCAACTTGACCCTAAATGCGGTATCCTCCAACTAACCAATGAAAACCCTTCCGCCTCAACCTGCCTCTCATCAGCCAGTCCTGGAGTGACAGGCTGGTCCTTGTGACTTTATAATGAAAGGCTAAGACAAAGAAGCTCTGCCAGGTCTATTGGGGTCAGCGAAGGTTCATAGGTCAAGGGGTCACAGACAGGTGATGCCGTTGAGGTCGGAGGTCACGGTGGCCGTGGCCCCGCCCCCGACCAGGAACACCGCCGTGCTGGATTTGGAACGGCTGGCGCTCGCCGCCCCGTGATTGGTGGAACCGTGGCCGTCGACGTTGTGGTTGACCTCGGAATCCAGCAGGGTGTCCGTGGAAACGACCCAGGTGGCGGGTCGCCATCTCTTCAGGGCGTAGGGCGTCTTGACGCGCCGTTTGATCTTGCTGCCTGAGCCGCTGTCCCCCTCGGTGAGCGGGCCGTCCCTGTCGCCTAGGAAACCGAACGACAACACAGACCAGCAGTGAGAAAATCTAACATGGCTGACCCGTGACTAACAAACCTGTTGTCAGGAGCAACAGCAACTGCTGTTGGCTTGCTTAGACAGGTAGAAAGTTCATGGATGGGCTGTTTGATTGAATTCCCATTTGTATTCCATTGTGCTTCGATTAAAAAAAAAAACCTACAGCAAACTCGACAGTGCACGTGGACTGAGACATTTCTATGTTTGCAGGCGCAATGCTGCCCTCTAGTGGTGTAATGGACAAACACCAACACACGCACACACTAACGTCAAACACATGCTGTCTCTTACACACACACACCATATGTATACACGCTTTTGCTCAGAAGCTAAGCATATTAGCGAAGGTATTCAGTGCATGGCATGTGAAACAGGCTCCATGTCAAAGGCCTGCAGACTCATAAGAAACCCAGACTATGCTGTTGTTAGTGGTTTGGGTGTGTGCACGTCAGAGAGTAAACATTTCCTGGAATTCTTAGTGGTCATTATCACATAGTTCCTGTTGCACGGAAACACACATACACACGCACACACACACACACACACACACGCACACACGCACACACGCACACATTGAGGAACCAGAGACTAATATCTCTTCCATATCGTTTTCTCCCGTCTTCAACAGAGGACGGACGTTCTAGAATGATCTTTATCATCTCCCTGGCATTTCCTTCCTTAGCGACAGTTAAACATAGTCGGGCTGTATGTGTGATCTGATTGTGTGGAAAAAAAACTTTGAACTGTAATAAAAGCAGTCATGCTTTTTCAGCGTGGGCCAATGGACTCTCTGAATCACACTATTGCATCACACTCCTCCATTTCTCTTTTGGCTTTATTATACTCACTAGCTACACTCTTTAACCCCAGTCTGTGTGTGTGTGTGTGTGTGTGTGTGTTTGTGTGTGTGTGATCTGTGGTAGCTGTGCACGTGTGTGTGTGTGTGCGCGTGTGTGTGTAGGTGTGTTTGTGTGTGCGTGTGTTTGTGCATGTGCGTGTGTGTGTCTGTGCGTGTGTGTGCGCGAACGCATCCACCCACCTGCGGAGCTGTCATGCGAGGAGGCTGACAGGTCCAGGGAGCAAGGCCGCTCAGGTCTCCTGGTTTTGGGCTGCCTCAGCTGGGCTGCTCCCTGGATGTCTGTCAGGGGCTGTGGAGCTGAGAATGGGGTTGGGGAGAAAGGGAATGGGCCCAAGGCCTGGAATGAAGCTGGGACTGTGACGAGGGCTACTGTGGCTGGGACTGTGGCGGGGGCTACTGCAGATAAAGCTGTGTTCTGAGCTGTGACTGTGGCAGGGGCTACTGGGGCTGAGACTGTGACGGGGGCTATAGGGGCAGGGACTGTGGTGGGGGCTGTAGGGGCACGGACTGTGGTGGGGGCTATAGGGGCACGGACTGTGGTGGGGGCTGTAGAGGCAGGGACTGTGACTCTTCTCTCGGGAACAGAACGGCTGACCTCTCCTCCTCCACCCACAGGCTCTGACCCCCGGTCTCCTAGACGACCCAGGGCTGACCCCTGGCCACGGGTGCTGCTGTTGTTGTTGTTGTTAGTGTTGGTGCCGCGGCCCGACAGCAGGTTGGTGGACCTGTGCGGGTGATGAAGAGGAAGGTGGTGGTGATGATGGTGGCTGTCTCGCCTCAGCAGGGGCTCGTGTTCGTCGGGGCTGGAGTTGATGTTGACGTTCAGTCGGCTGTCCTCTCCGCTCCCCCCCGCCTCCCCCCTGTCCTCACCCCCTATCTGGGGCCCCGCCGGATTGGTGGTCCCGTACGCCCCTCCCACCCCATTGGCCATCACCACGGGGGCGCCTCTGTTGACGTAACCGTTGGCGACGGCGACCGTCGTCACGGCGCCCGAGCCGCTCCTCCCGCCGCTCCCGGGCGGCGCGTTGTTGGTCACCATGGTGACCAGGTGGGGCTCGGCTGCCGCGGCGACGCTCACCGTGTTCAGCTTGGCCACGCCCGTCTCCACCTGCTTCAGGTTGGACTTGTGCTTGGAGCCTAGCTTGAGGCGCGCCGCCATCGTCTCCTTGGCTTTGGTGTGCAGGGCCAGGCTGGTGGGGCGCTTAGGCAGGTTCTGCTGCTTAGGGAGAGGGTAGACCGAGGAGGAGGAGGAGGAAGAGGAGGGCCCGTTGCGCTCCGTCAGGGTCCCCATGGCAGTGTGTTCTCCCTGTGACACTGACCCTGTGACCTGGACACACACAACACACACACACAGCGTTAGACATTTCATCATGGCTAAGTTATGAAATTATAACGTATATTTTTATGTTTTTCGAGTATCAAGGAATTTACAGTACATATACATAGATTTCAAGCCATGCAGGTTTTAGAAACGAATGAACATTGATAGACATGGAAATGCTGCTACTCTAAATGTGTGGCTGTATGTTCATATTTTCCAGAATAGATTGTACACAGAAATAGAAATACTAGAATAAAACATGGTATGCATTTCTGAACGTTTTGAAATCTATATGTCCTCCCTCTTCTCCTCACCTCTGCAGCCAGTTTGATCAGTGGGTAGAGAAGACTACCATTCCCAGAAGCCAACGGTTCGGGCGCGCTGAACTGCTTGAGAGAGTGTTCCATGAGGTTCTCGTCAGAGCTCTCCTTCAGGTTCTTGTCCACCTCTTTGGGGTCCAGCTTGGTGGCCTCCAGGTCTTCTTCTGTCAGCTGCATACACACTGGCAAGCTGGGCACAGCGCCACCTGCTGGCAGAAGATAAAAGTACACCGTTTAGTTTATGAGTTCGTTAGATTTTTTTTCTCCCTCCCTCCCTCCCTCCCTCCCTCCCTTCCTCCTGCTTGCTGCGGGCCTACCCGTGTCCTCTGAGTATCCTCCAGACTCTGAGATGGTGGTCATGAACGTGCTGGGGGTCAGACCAGCAGTGGTGGACAGGCTGGTGGTGCTGCTCTCTGGGCTGGACGCCCTGCCCTGCAACTGGAGGGAGGAGAGAGGGGAGAGGGTACTGTTACTGAGGCTACTGAGAGAGAGAGGGATGGAGGGAGACTGTGAAGCTAGAGGGAGGAGAGAGGCTACCTCCACAGTCAGTCAGACAGTCAGTCAGCCAGACAGTCAGCCAGTCAGCCAGTCAGTCAGTCAGCCAGACAGTCAGTCAGCCAGACAGTCAGACAGTCAGTCAGTCAGTCAGTCAGACAGTCAGTCAGTCAGCCAGACAGTCAGTCAGACAGTCAGACAGTCAGTCAGTCAGTCAGTCATACCTGGGCCTGCTGGCGCTCGTAGTTGATGGAGTTCCTGTTCTTCTCCGGGGCCACGCCCACCCCGGGATTGGATATGCCGGTCGTCATGGAGACAGCTGAGGTCCCGGCGGTCCCGTCTCCGGGGAGATTCTTCACCACGCCGCCATGGTCTTCAATGTAGGAGGAAGAGGAGAATTCTGGGTAAGGGCCCACTTTGGGGGGTCGACGGCTGTTGGTCAGGTTTCTGAGAGAGGGGAGAGGAGGTCAGGGGTTACACACGACTCACAATAGCCAGTGTGTGTCTTCTACCTCGCCGTGCAGGGAGGGGGGCATAGTGTGTGTGTGTGTGTGTGTGTGTGTGTGTGTGTGTGTGTGTGTGTCACCTCTGGTTGTGCAGCACGGTGCTGGTAGTGGTGGTGGTCTTGTGCGTGTGTGCGTGTGTGCGTGTGTGCGTGTGTGCGTGTGTGTGTATCACCTCTGGTTGTGCAGCATGGTGCTGGTAGTGGTGGTGGTCTTGTGCGTGTGCGTGTGTGTGTGTGTATCACCTCTGGTTGTGCAGCGTGGTGGTACTGGTACTGCTGCTGGTGGTGGTGGTGGTGGGGTTGACGGTGGGGCTGACGGGCTTGCTCCGGTCCCAGATGAGGATGAGCTCAGCCAGCCTCTCCTCTGCACACTGAGCCGTGAGGCGGGCCTCAGCATCCTGGTCCCAGCAGTCCTCCATGGTCTCCTTCAGGGAGCGCACCGCCTGCACACACACACACACACACACACACACACACACACACACACACACACACACATAGATGAACACAAAGACACCTCCACACAGATGAACATAAAGACACATACACAGGCACAGAAACACATTAAAACACACACACACACACACACACACACACACACACACACACACACGCACACACACACACACTGACAGCGAGGGTCTCACCAGGCTGTTTTCCTTCCAGGCCTCTGGGAACTTGGGCCTCTGCTTCTCGCGGGACACCAGTACCTGCATATCCTCAAAGGAGGGGTGGTTCCCTGCCTCGGCCTGGAAGGCCATCTGGTACGGGGGCACCTCCTCCCCTACAGAACACATACCTCATGTTACATACCCCATTACACAACACAACACAACACAACACAACACAACACAACACAACACAACATGTCATAACTGCTCTGTAATAGAAGGCCATCTGGCCACCCCTACAGAACACATGCCCCATGTTACTGGACCAACACATAACTTCTCTGTTACTAGGTGTAATCCTCTGAGATTTAGGGAGTTTTAGGGATAAGGGTAAATTTAAGTGGTCAAGGGTCAACAAGTCATAATCACAGTTCAGTAGGTCACGCAGGTCTCCCAGTTAGGCTCGGCTAGGGGTCAAAGGTTACCTGGGAAGAGGTCGGTGCACCTCATGAAGGTCTCCCAGTAGACCAGGCCCAGGGAGTACATGTCCACCTGCTTCAGCGCCGACTCACAGTCCCTCAGGTTGACCGCCCCCTCTAGGACCTCGGGGGCCATGTAGCGGATGGTGCCCACCTAGAGAGACACACAGGGGGGGTAAATATGGAGTAGATGGTGCCCCCCTGGAGGAGAGCCAAAAAAACTTTGAGGCAGGGGGATAACGTGTGAAGTGTTGATTACGTGTGTGTGTGTGTGTGTGTGTGTGTGTGTGTGTGTGAAACAGATATGTCTTTTCACTCTGTTTATGCATGCACACAGCAGAGGGAAACCCACTAGGAGAAACAGGTAACAGAGGCAGGGAGACGGAGAGTGTGTGTCGGTGTGTGTGGAAGATAAGCGTGTGTTACTCAAGATGTTTACTGAGGTTGCTTAGCAACACAGAGCGACGAGAAGCTCCCAAAAACACACACACACAGCTAACAGACAGAGAGAGCACGCGGCGTGTGTGTGTGTGTGTGTGTGTGTCTCCCACCTCGGAGATGGCGGCGTTGTCCTCGTCTCCGGGGCGGACCAGCCGGTTGCCGGTCAGCTTCATGGACAGACCGAAGTCGCTGAGGACACACGTGCCGTCGTCCTTCACCAACACGTTACGGCTGTTCAGGTCCCGGTGAGACACCGCAGGCTTGTACACGTCTGCCGGGGGAGAGGGGGAAGAATGATAAAGGAGAGGGGACAAAGAATGAAAAGAGGGATGAGAGACTCGGACAGGGAAAGTTAATCCGATAAGGTAGATGACCTTCACAAACATAAACAACGATGTCACCCACTCGTCCACCACCACCAGTAAATAAACAATGTTCTGGATGAATGTCATAAAGGTGCTTCAGCCTGAGTTTGACCTACAGGAAAATATGGAAAGCCCAGACGTTGCAGTTCCACAAAAGAACCACCAGATGGCAGTGTTTAACAATGTCCTGCACCCCTTCTTTCCTATAGCTCCTCATAGCTTTCTTCCTTCCTAGATCCAACCCCTCAACCCCTAGATGAAGACCAGTGATTCTCGTTCAGTGAGTGTGTGTGCGTGTGTGAGTGAGTGTGTGAGTGAGTGAGTAAGCGTGTGTGAGTGAGTGTGTGAGTGAGTGAGTAAGAGAGAGAGAGCGACAGAGAGAGAGAGACTAGCTGGCTCTACCACATATACCCACACTCCTAACACAACCACACACACACACACACACACACACACACGGACTAACCTTTTCAAGACCACAACCTTGTCTTAGGTTTCTTCTGGTGTCTGGGATTCTGAGATTCAAGTCATCATCATTAGGCTGGCACACACACACACATACACACACACACACACACACACACATACACACAAGCCCACACACACAGTGGCATACATACACACACACACACACACACACACACACACACATGACAGGCTCACACAACACAGCTGATGAAAGACAGCGGTTACAGAAAGGTCAGACTGACAGACTCGCCATGCGTGCATGAAAAATAAATGTAGTCGTGCGCACACTCACTCACTGACACACACACACACACACACACACACACACACACACACACTAATAGAGCAGTGAGGCAGCCGTCTGACCCAGATATGGATGTTAGCTTCACCCCTGGGAGCATGTGTGACGCCACCGCCCTGAGTGTGTGTGTGTGTGTGTGCGAGAGTGTGTGTGTGTGTGTGTGTGTGTGTTTGCAGTTTGCTAGTGTCTGCTAAACGACGTCTCAACAGATCCAGGCCACGTCAAGTCCTCTTAAACAGCGGGGATAGATTGCTCTGGTCTGGATTGCTGTACTCTGGATCTGCCACCCTGACTATATTCATCACTGCAGGCGAGCTCAACAAACTGCTAGCCGAAGCAAACCACAGTGTCCCTTTCTCTTCTCCCAAAGAGCCAGCTAAAACCCCCACCGTTGGTGTGTGTGCTGTCGCCCCTGACAACAAGGCAAGTCCGACCTGGCACAGCCGGCTCGTTAGCTGCCATGGAAGCGGGTTCTGTGTGCGGTCTGGTACATCTGTTTCTACAGTGTGAGCCACTGCCCTGAGTGAGGTCATTGTGTTGGGAAATGTGTGTTTTGTCCTGAGTGACTCTGTGAACCTCATTAGGCAGCACGTCACATCCTCAGTGCCTAGCTTCGTTCTCTGGCTGCTTTTTACTGGAGCTCTGGTCACGATGACATACCTTCCTCACTCTATTTGTATAGCACAAATATCCATGGTACAAAGTGTCTTAACAGCTTTCAAATAACAACTGGTAATATACTACATTCAAAAATATACTTTAAAAATCATCTGTGCATGTGTGTGTGTGTGTGTGTGTGTGTGTGTGTGTGTGTGTGTGTGTGTGTGTGTGTGTGTCTGTGTGTATGTGTGTGTGTGCGCGCGCGTGTGTGTGTGTGTGTGTGTGTGTGTGCTGATCTGGGGAGTGTGGGTGAACTGTTTCAGACTAGAGACTTTTGACAAAGTCAAAGGCTTTTGATTGGCTGACAGCTCTCTGGTAGTGCACTGCCTCATCTACTGTCTTTTTTGCAATCTGATCTAAAGTAGCTGTTCAGCAGGACAGTCTGTCTATCTGATCTAAAGTAGCTGTTCAGCAGGACAGTCTGTCTATCTGATATAAAGTAGCTGTTCAGCAGGCCAGTCTGTCTATGTGATATAAAGTAGCTGTTCAGCAGGGCAGTCTGTCTATCTGATATAAAGTAGCTGTTCAGCAGGACAGTCTGTCTATCTGATATAAAGTAGCTGTTCAGCAGGACAGTCTGTCTATCTGATCTAAAGTAGCTGTTCAGCAGGACAGTCTGTCTATGTGATATAAAGTAGCTGTTCAGAAGGCAGTCTGTCTATCTGATATAAAGTAGCTGTTCAGCAGGGCAGTCTGTCTATGTGATATAAAGTAGCTGTTCAGCAGGGCAGTCTGTCTGGGCTGATATAAAGTAGCCTGTCTGGACCTTGACTTCTAGTTATCAGTGCTAAGGATCTGTGGTCTGTTCCCTTGTGTAGTTTGGACTCAGGAAGCGCTTCAGTGTTCAGGGATTTCCTTTGGAGTCATGCTTACCTTAACACATGCTAACACAGAACCACTAACCTCACGTTTACCTTAACACATGCTAACACAGAACCACTAACCTCACGTTTACCTTAACACACGCTAACATAGAACCACTGAGCTCATGTTTAGCTTAACACACGCTAACACTCATGTTCTGGTGCTACAGCCACTTTAGATAATACAGTACTCTAAAGCAACATAGTTCTACTCAATCTGTGTATGTGTGTGTGTGTGTGTGTGTGTGTGTGTGTGGGTGTGAGAGTGAACGTCTTGTCATGTGTGTGTGAGTGTTTGTGTGTGTGTGTGTGTGTGTGTGTGTGTGTGTGTGTGTGTGTGTGTGTGTGAATGTCTCTTCGTCTGTGTGTGTGTGAGAGAGTGAATGTCTTTTCGTGTGTGTGTAAGTGTTTGTGTGTGTGTGTGAATGTCTCTTCGTCTGTGTGTGTGTGAGAGAGTGAGTGAATGTATTTTCGTGTGTGTGTGTCTGTCTGTGTGTGTGTGTCTATGTGTGTGTGTGTGTGTGTGTGTGTGTGTGTGTGTGTGTGTGTGTGTGTGTGTGTGAGCCAGTCCCAGACCTGCCACTCCAGTCTCTAGCAGGTGTATGGTGCAGCACATATCATCAGTTAGTACTGCTCCATTTCACACTGAGACGACTGCTATGGCTGCATGGGAGTGTGTGTGTGTGTGTGTGTTTGTATTGGATACCACTGTTTCATAATGGTTCATGTAAAGACTATCGTACGTACTGTAGCTAACTATCCATAGTGATACCACTCATGACTCTTGGTGCTGTTAACTCTTTAACGCCTGTGTGTGTGTGTGTGTGTGTGTGTGTGTGTGTGTGTGTGTGTTGTTTGTTCTTCAGTGTCCAACCTGTTCATTGTGATCACCCTGTACACTGAGAGGAGACTCTCCATGGTGAGGCACACTTCCTCCTCAGACAACAGGAAGACAGAGAGGAAGAAGAACAATGACCGTGCACCTGCTTTCTTTACATTCAACGTGTCTGACGCTTAATTGTACATTTTTGTTGAATATTTAAAGTCAATGTATGTCAACCCTTAACACTTGCGCCTGCTGTCGCGTGTGTGTGTGTGTCCCTCTGTGTGTGTGTGTGTGTGTGTGTGTGTGTGTGTGTGTCTCTGTGTGTGTGTGTGTGTGTGTGTGTGTCTGTGTGTGTGTGTGTGTGTGTGTGTGTGTGTGTGTGTGTGTGTGTGTGTGTGTGTGTGTGTGTGTGTGTGTTGCTAACTCACTTTGCTGCT
>JAVQIZ010096383.1:0-14152 GCA_036023535.2 Galaxias brevipinnis | reverse complement strand
TATATATATATATATATATATATATATATATATATATATATATAAGTATATATATATACAGTACATACAGACTTCTTTATGTCCCATGATACTGGACGACTATGATATGTACAGTTTATGCCTAAGACCCTAAGGCATGCAGTAAACATCAAAGCACGGCTAAAAAATCTATTTTATTTTCGACAATACATAAGCATGGTTTATGCTCTATGTAACAAAGTCCTAATCAAGTTTCTTGGCAGAAGGCTGTGGATATTTTCCAGAAGCATGCATCCACTGACTTTCTGATCCGGATAGCTGAATTAGTCTAACAGGGACAGGGAAATCTACTTTAGTGAGGTTAAAGTCAGTATCAAATGTCTGATGATCTCATTGCAAAAAAAAAAAAAAAAAGATAAAGTAAGCTAGTGGACGTTGATGCTGTGCCACTTAGATGCTATGGACATTGTAACCCACAGGACAACACCCAAATCCTGACAGTTGCACACAGATGGACACACCCTCCAGACTGCGTGACATCAGCTACTGTACAAACCAAATGCCAGAGACCCAACAAATCTAATTGGGGTTCAGTGAATTTCAAATTTATTGGGTAGGTTAGTACAGGACATGGGTCTCACTCGCTGCCACTTGACACATTACTAGAAGGGTGAAGGCCTGCATCAAGTTCATAGGAAAATTAGTAAACTTTAAAGAATGATGAGAATTTCTGCACTATGGACAGCGCTTATATTCTTGCTACTGGACTCCGCTAAAGCTTCGACAGGTAGGTCGGGATGTAAGGCAGCATGCAAAAGAGAACATATTTTTGTTGAACTTCATCTAGCTTGTTTATTTCGGATTCAATGATACCTTTGCAAGTTTGTCTTTACATTCAAACATAGACAGCTATCAAGGGGACAACAATTATTTGTTTATTTATATATATTTTAGTAAAGAAACTGGGCACTAACGCGGGACGCTTCGGCAATTCTACTTTGGTGCGACTTGCTGAGTTCTTGGGTGCTGGATACAAAAAGGGAGTGCGACCAGTGCGCGACTGGCGTCGATCAACAAAAGTGGCTATTGACCTGATGGTATACTCCATCCTCAATGTGGTAGGCCGAGATGAACATACATACGAAGATAATCTTAGGCTAACAATTGTTTGCATGATTCTTTTTGACTAACATTAAAAAAAAATAAAAAAATTCAAAAGCAAAAGGCTCGTGCAAATATTGCAAGATTACAAGATAATCTAATACAATAAATAATAGTCTATTCCCAACAAACTTTAGACGATAGTTTCTAACTTAATACTAATTACTAATTCGACCTTTTTCGGTAGGATGAGAAGAACCAAGTTTTGACAACATATGTGTGGTACAGACAGGTAAGAAGGCTATAGGCATGCTATTTGTGTTGTTTTAAAAAAATATGTTTCATATATATTTTTTCCTGGTTTTGCTGGCTATTTTTGGCCTAAATATAATATTTGACTGAAAAAAAGTACTCCGAGTTTATGAAAAGCATTATTTGGACGAACATATATTTTAAGCCTGTCATTTTCACTGTATTGGTTTTAAAGTGTAGGCTACTTTGTGGTAACGGCATACAGACTGAAAGTATTACTGATGCTCAGCATATGATATCCAGATGTTTAGTTATGTTCGTTATATTACTTTGATGCCAGAATTGGACTGATGAATTCCTGGTTTGGAATCCAGAGGACTTCGATGATGTCAAAAAAGTGTCCATTCCAACTGCAAATGTTTGGGTGCCTGACATACTCATTAATGAGTTGTAAGTGTAAAATATTACTACATACAAATTATTCATTACATTACGATTTATTTTGGATATTGTTTCTAAAGTTTCTCCATTAATATCAGACAATTAAAAGCTGATTTATTCATGTTATGTCATTTCACAACCAAGGAACTTTTCCAATTAGGACATCAGTTGAAAATATAAAATTTCTGTAACACATACACCCCGTTCAGTGTTGATGTTGGAAAGTCTCCAGACATTCCCTATGTGTACGTGGAACACAATGGACTTGTCCGCAACTACAAGCCCATCCAGGTGGTGACGGCATGCATGCTCAACATCTACAACTTCCCTTTTGATGTCCAGAACTGTAGCCTGACCTTCCAGAGCTGGCTTCATACCAGTAAGAAGCATTCTCTTGACTTCTCAAGCAACATGCACACACAAATGAACACAACTTTGGGAACAAAAAAATGACTAATTTCAGACTGATCTATCAGTACCATTATTTTATCGGTATGTTAATAGACAGTATCTGATTATCACTTGCAATGGATGTTAAATAAAAACGTATGCACATTTTTGTTCCATATATACAAATCAAACCTAATCACTTTGAAGAACGATTCCCAAATAAAAAAAAGAATGTAATTAGACTAAATCTGAAGAGCATGGTTACGTCTACCACGTTGGCTGCCACCGGTGTCCTACAATCATTGCTAATATGCTCTGTTGAGTTGAACAACCCAACAATCCAATACTGTCTAAGGACCTTAACTCAAGGTGGTGGGGGCACCATACAGTTATAGACAGACAGTGATTAACCTATTGACGTGAACTCACCGACCTCTTCTCTACCTGCAGTTAATGACATCAACATCACCCTTATTCGGAGCCCCAAGGAGCTGAAGGAGGACAAGAGTCTTTTCATGAACCAGGGGGAATGGGAACTGCTGCATGTGCTCTCCAAGTACAAATCCTTCAGCCTGGACAATGACGACTACTACGCTGAGATGAAGTTTCATGTAAGAGATTGGGGGATCTGATCTATTCACTGGGGGGGGAAATAGAGTAATTTAAATGTTGCATTTTGATCCCTATTTATTCGATGGCACTGCACAGTGTGCTTAAAAAAAACAAAGCCGGTGCAGAAAGTATGTAAACAAAACTTTAGAAGTAGACGTTATTAAAAAGAAACAAATGTTTAATTTTTAGCTAGCTATCAAATCACTTTCCGTAGCCTTGTGTACACAGCATGACATATTCTGACCGCAATTTCAATTACACAGCCTTTACATACAAAACCAAATGCTCTTTGAAGTGTTCACATAGATGCCTTCTGTGTAGGCACAGCACCACCGCACATTTCCAATGCAAGGTAAGCCTAACATAATAGGAACACTAAGGTATTAATTCAGAAATACAGACGCTTGCCTTGACCTTCTCTGGAGTCTTAATTAGATATGTTTGCTGGGTATCAAGCAGGTTTGATATATAGTAATACTAAACCACATGTATCCAGACTGCTCAGGATACTGAGAATGAACAATGGGAATATGAGTTGCATTAAAGACCAAAAGGATTACAATTTAATTGAGTTCACATCCACATCCTACATTCTAAAATAGAAAGTTCTATTATATTATAATACTGATCAACGTTGCACCAAATGCATGTGATTTATTTAAACGACAAGTTAGGTCCACGGTCAACTGCTGTACTTCAAGAGTACACTTGGAATTTTAGCAGCTTTGAGAAAAGAAAGGTTCTGGCTTTTTGTTTTATTTCTTAGAATGTACCAAAAGCAGGGGCTCTTGGAATTGTTCTGATTCTGTAATATAGTTTTGAAAAATCGGAGTGCCTGTGGCCTTACTGCCTAGTTTACTCAGTGACAACAGCCAACTCATTTGGCAATTCCCTCATCTATTCCATTTTATAACACCCTCCAGTGACAAGCATTTTGCCTTTTTTTTTGCAGATTCATATGTTGATATCTCAGAGTGTGCAATGGATTATCTTGAGTGCCTGCATTTCAGAACTATACACTTAATGTTTCAACAGATATACATGTATATATGAATGTAAAATGATAACTTGTTCAAATGCAAAACGAAATGTCCCAGGTGGTGATTCGAAGGCGGCCGCTGTTCTACACTGTAAACTTGCTCCTTCCCAGCATCTTCTTGATGGTGATGGACATAGTGGGCTTTTACCTGCCTCCAGACAGTGGGGAAAGGGTGTCCTTCAAGATCACGCTGCTCCTCGGCTACTCCGTGTTCCTCATCATCGTCTCCGACACGCTCCCCGCCACGGCCATCGGAACTCCTCTGATAGGTGGGGAGGAAACCACAGAGCAGGCCGCATGGACAACGTTCATTTTATTTCAGACATCAGAAGGAAGCTAACTGTGCACGATGAAAAAATGTTAATTCTTTGGAAATTTTAAGATGCTTAACTGTGTATTGGCTTTGCATGACGGATCCTTTTGTGACCGGTGCATATCATTTAGGTCAAATAAAACAACGTTTGATTTTACTGTATGACCTATGCAATTTTATTCCAGAGAATAACACTTTGTCCACAGAGTGCTTGTTTGTACTGGATAACTATGTGTGTGTCTTCTCCTAGGTGTGTACTTCATAGTGTGCATGGCCCTGTTGGTCATCAGTCTGACAGAGACCGTGCTCATCGTCCGTCTGGTCCACAAGCAGGACTTGCAGCCCCCCGTGCCCCAGTGGGTCAAGTACCTGGTGCTGGACCGAGCCACTTCCCTCTTCTGCATCCGCAACAAAAACCGCCTGTGCACCATGCTGTCCCGGGGCTCCGATGTGGAGCCCGATAAAGACAACAACTTTGGAACAGGTAAACTGAGGACACACGAAATAAAAGAGGGGGGGAAATAAAAGAGGGACGTAAAGAGACAAGTTTGTTTGTACTTTAAACAATGCGTTACCCGATAGCTCGATGCAGCCACCACCACACCTGTGAGAGTGGACAGGGGATGGAGTACGGTGAGAGGCCAGGCGGGCTGAGCATGGGCCTGGGCTTGGCCCCATCCAGAGACCACACCCCTCCGGTCATGGAAAACATCCTGCAGGAGGTGTCCTCCATCCGCTACTTCCTGGAGAAGCGGGACGAGTGCCGGGACATCGCCAAGGAGTGGCTGCAGGTGGGCTACGTGCTGGACATCCTGCTCTTCAGGGTCTACCTGGTGGCTGTGCTGGCCTACAGCATCACCCTGGGAACACTGTGGTCAGTGTGGCAGTACGCCTGAGGACTCCGGGGGAAGAGGATGGTTAGAGAATTCACGTGAGGAACACATTTATGAACAAAAGTCTCTGAGTATAATGAGCTTTTGAGGTAGAGTTGAAGCTGAGCCAAGGAAAGAAATGAGGATGGATACTGAATGAATACTGTACAGTAGGGGACAGACGAGGCTGTAGAGAAAATCACAGTGCCCACTGTCAATTTGATCGCTGTCAGTGCAATTGCAATGCCCAGTTCATCTGATCGCCCTTGTTATATTGCAGAACAAAAATGTGCCTAGTAGTTGTAGTTGTAGTGTGTCAGCTCTAGGTATGCGTGTTAATCCGTGCGTTAATACATACTTTTTAAATAGTTAATGCCTTTTAGACTAAATAAACATGTGTTCTATGTCGATGCCCCTATGTTATATGGACAACTGTAATACATTGTACAACCATCGTGAGATAATAAAAAGTGTAACCTTTGCAATTAATAAATAATTACTATACTACATATTTCTATATAATGTAATACTTACTGTTTGTATTTGACTGATTTGATGATTTCCCAGTATTTAACTCTCTTCGGGAGGCTGTTCATTGCTCATCCAAATGACGTCCCATGCTGCTTAGCTTCTGCAATATGTGACACTAACCACAGGGAGGAGCAGTCCCTTGCTACTGCAGTAATACCCCTGGAGTGATGCCCCTGATGGATAAATTATACATAGTCAACACAAAGGAGCCAGTGGTACATTTATGATAAGTTCTGATTGATTGACCAACCATTGACACCCAATACATAATTAAGGGGAACAAAATTCTCAGCATTCAACAAAGACCAAACTACAACAAAAAAAAATTCAAAAAATAGCTTTGGAAATTCCCTTCTTAATTAGTGTCAAAGTAGCAGCTTGTTTTTTGGGGGGAGAATTTAATCCAAACCATAGGCTAAACATCTATTTAGCTTGAGGCTATTACTTTTGTACACAATCAACCAGTGGATCATGAAACTGGCATTATGTCACTATTGAAAATCACCCATTCTTTAATGTCATGAATATTTTCTACAATAAATTATTAGTTCCACAGTTTGGTAACTATGTGAGTAAGTGCTTTAAGAAAAAAAAGATAATGTTATACCAGTGAGCGTTAACTTACAACATAATTTCCACTAAGAAGATGATTTCTTTTAAACTGTAGGTAACAATTGTTAGGCCTCACAAAAGACCTTGAAAGCATAATTTTAAGAGACAATTTCTGAAGCTCAATCTAACGTACTGTGAATAAGGACACTGGTAAGGAATTTGAATTTCCTTTCAATATGTCAAATGCAAATCCTGAGCACACACAGCACCATGAACAGGTCTGTTTTTTTTCTAATTTACTGTACATATTACAGTAAATTAGAAGTCGGAGATTTCCATGTTGTTTCTACTCAACACTGTAGAAGCTGGATCAATGCCTGTGGGGAGAGGGTGGTGGTGTGTGTGTGTGTGTGTGTGTGTGGAGGGAATCTGGCAAACGCTTGCAGACCCAGGCTTAGCTGACAAAACAATCCTAAGGGGATTTGGACAGCCCTCCCTCCCGTCCATTCAACGGGCCCACTGTCCCCTTCTCTATCTATTAGATCATATCTGGGTCAAAGAGCAACTAAAGATGGGACCCCCGGCTCCCACACAATGGCCACCCAGCCCTCTCCCCACCTGACCCAACCCCCCCCCCCCCCGACAGGCCATTCACTGGGCCCTGCCCCTTCTTCTCTGATGTCCCTCAGCACCCTCATTGGACCATTCAAACAGAGCATGTGGTCTTTCAAAACCCACCGAGTTACCGTGATCTTTACATCCAGCCCATCACTCAGGTCCAAACCCCGACGATAAAAACAAGTCCTGTTGATTCCTGCTTCCTCGCAAAATATGCAAAAGGCCTTTGAAAATCAACAGGATGACCCACTCTCCTCTCCAGCTCCCCGCTCCGGGTTTGATATGCAGGAGCCGGTGCCGAGCCAAGTGAATAGCCGAGGAGAGGTGCCTCATTAGCTGCTGCGCTCTGAAGGCGAGGTCAGACCCTGCATATGCTGCCCGTATTCCTCAAAGCCTTTTGGGAAGGAAAAAGGCTGTCCGTAATAATGGGGAGCTGAAGTGAACCTTTTGGTCTGTTGTTCGCAGCAAACACACGGACGGAGCTGCCGCGCTTTATTAACCTTGTTAGGTCAGCTATGAGAAAGCCCATCTTAGATCTTGTTGGCCCCATAGGGAAGGGTTCATTTCTGCGGCAGATGCTCTGACTAAACATGGACAATGACAGTCCGCCAGTAACGTGAGGTTTCAAGAAGCTACGGCTTGGCTGTCTACTAATGATCACATTCCTACCATAATTAACTGATTGGAGTGAATTTGATTTGATTGATCTGCGTTTGAGACAAATCAGCAATGTGAGGGAAGGGATGTGAGGACAGAGCAGTACAGGAGTGTCTGTGTTCTCAGACTTGGGGAGAGTGTAGATTAGCTGCTTAACAGTCAGCTCCAGTCTGTGGTGTTCTGGCTGGTCTGATATGCAGTCTGTCCAGTTGGCCTACTCTAACCTTTCCCAGCTAGTGGAATCCAAAAAGAGGAAGAGGGCAGGACAAAGAACGGAGTCACAGAGACAAACATACATCAATAAGAAAAGAGAAAACAGAAGCTGTGTGGCAAAAATAATAGAACGAAAGCATGACAGAAATTGACAAGAGAAGGACAGTGTGAGGACCTATTTGTACTGCATACTTACTCTCCAGTCCTTTGTCCTGATGGATTGACAAAGCATTTCAGGTTAAAGAACCCCAAATGTCCAGTTAGTCTTTTCCACCAAATCATGCAAGCACAGATAAAACTCACAGATCAATCTTACCCCTTATCTCTGTCCATAAAGAACAGAATCATTAGGGTGCTTGTCAAATTATAGCATTTCTCATTGCCAAAATTCTATAAAAGTACAATATGTACAAAAGTACCAAGACAGCGTGGTGCATGGCTCAATGGGATGTACTGGAAATACAAATAAAGTGAAATAGGTTGAGTAGCTGGTTTGAACAGAAGCAACTTTCTCAAAACAATTCTCAACAACATTTGGATTAGATGACGCTGGTGTGCAATATTGAATTATAGTAATTCAGTACTTTCAATCTATGGCATAGCAAAATTCAAATTATTACAGTAATTTGACAATAAATAGAAATACTTTTCTTGTCAGTTAATGTGTGCAATGTATATTATGTCCTACATGCACTGAAAGGTGGTTTTCATTTAGGTTGAAAGGCTCAGTTAAGTTGCTTTTTATCCCGCTTTTTTGTTCTCCACAATCTTGATTCTCCGGTAGGGGGTGCTACTGTACCCATCTTCACAGACAACCTATTCACAATCAAACTAGCATGGCTTCACAAACTCCTGCTGTCTGGCCCTGTGGAGAATCATCTATTTGGCTTCCTAAATAACCTACACACGTTCTAACAGGGAAAATTCTAGTACCAGCACCGGGAATTTGGAGTCTTAGAGACAGTGGTAAATCTAGGTGTAAGAAATAAAAATAAAAATATATTTACTTGATTTAATACCATGCAACTGTTAGGCAAGGCATGCAGACCTAGCTGCCATTTTTATGCATTACAAGTAATACAATAAGGTGCGTACAGCTTGACTGACCTATTTTGATTACCATAGCTACATAGCTCTTGAGTGCCTTGAAAGGAACATTGACAAAAAACAGGTTGATAGAGTATGAAGATTTAAATAGTTTTTTAATTGGAGACCAGTCTACGAGTTTTCACTTGTAAGAGTATACCATCAGTCCTTTGATAGATTTCATGGTTGATAGCAGAGCTATTTAATATTCACCAACTTGGAACTCTGTGTTTCTCTGCAAAGGAAACAAACGTAGAGGAGATGGTATACTAAAATGTGGCGCATGCATGTAGAAGAAAATGTGTACATGTGCAGTTATAGACAATCTAGACAACACATACACACACACACACTCTACAGTTATTGTCCTAAACATTTATTTTAATTTTAGAACATAATTATATTCTAGAAATGGTAGAATTGAAAATTACTAATCTGATAATAGTTAACTATATTTCAAAAAGCAACATAGAATTAAAATGAGAGGGGAAAGACGTTAGAAAGTAGACAGACAAACTCAAGTCCATTTTTTATTTTTTTTTTCTAACTGCAGATTGAAGATATACAACTGAACATTGTAATTTTTTTCTTATGAGACTCATAAATAAAAAATACAAAAAATGTCCACTAAAAAACAATCTACCGTTAGTAGGGATGT
Source organism: Galaxias brevipinnis (assembly GCA_036023535.2). Lineage (NCBI taxonomy): Eukaryota > Metazoa > Chordata > Actinopteri > Galaxiiformes > Galaxiidae > Galaxias > Galaxias brevipinnis. The sequence goes on along the minus strand of JAVQIZ010096383.1, from coordinate 4,838 downwards.
AAAAAATATTATTCTTTCACTATCAAAGGCACAAAATTGACTTAGTGACAACATGGAGAAGAAAACCTGCAGCATTGAATCTTTTATTTATCTTTTATTTTTTTCACACTCCATCAGAGAACACTGAAATGTTACAAAGAGATGTGTCTGATCCTACACGGAAAGAAAAAAAAAGAACAACCTCTAAATCAACAGTGGCTTTAGATCGGTGGCACGGCTCGATGACAAACACTGCCACGGAAATAGCACGTCGCTGGGAAAGACAAAGGACCTTTGCAAAGCTCTAATGCAAATTAAAATATTCTTTATACAAATAACAACAACAAAATAAAATAAAAAAATTATAATTGGGCACCTTCTAAGATTAGGCTAAGATTAGGTGCTGAGGTAGACGAAAACTATAACAATTCAAATAATAATAAAAACACTATTTTCTGAATACAGAGCAACTCGACTGGCACTTGTGCTGTCACAACAATGAAGGAGAACAAAATGTATCACAGACAAGCCAGAGAAAGAGAGAGAAAGAGAAGGGAAAAGCTTTGTTACATAAAAAAGCTTTGTTATGCTTGGTCCGACAGGGCAATTGGTCCTCAGTGCTAATATAAAAAGACAATGTCTTGGTGCTTTGTTACTCAAACAGTTTTAGTCTAGACCTCAATGGCACATGCATGGCAACACTGCATGAAATGGCTACTCACTGGTTCTAGAAACATCACACCAAAACACAGAGTGCCAACTCCAGGGATGCCATGATTCCTGTCCGACCACTTCAATACCTCTCCTAAATTTAAATGCATTTACAAACAAAAGTACTTTAATCAATTAATCATTATAGTAAAAAGGGACAACTGTCTGGTTTTGTCAACCTACCAAAATGGAGGTTTAGAGATAATGTTCTCGTCGGCAAACCTGTTGCTGACAAAAAAAGAATCACTATAAAAACATAGTTGACATGATTTCTAATTCAATAGGCAAGAGGCCCTTAGAACAAGTTGGGTCAAGAAAATATCTACACTTTAATGTGCCCAGGAATGTTAATCGACTGCACGTCTCGGTGATTTCAGTAGTCTGTCATTACAATACATTACCCATCCTCGGTATTTGTGTGTAACGAAATGAGCTTGCTTTTGGGTGAAAATTATTGAGAGATTGACACAAGACATACTATCAAGTTCGATAACAATTTGGATACTACAATCCTCCAGAATAAAACCCCTCTTTTTAGAATCTGAAGAATCAGGTCATTTGAAATCGTCATGACATCCCTTGAGTACTGGAGACACTTTATTTTCTTCAGAAAATACAAAAACTAAGCAGATATAGGTGGACATTTTTGTTGAACAATTTCCATTTTTAGGCACAAAGATATTACAGAAAACATCAGAGTAACATTGAGGGAAGAACTATATCAATGCCAATGTATATTTTTTCCTAACATTTTCTAACAGAGAAAAAGTGGCATAGAGCATCGTTTTTATTTTGTAAATGATTTGATTAGTGCATTTTCCACTAATACTCCCACACATACACACTCGTTTATACACCCACACCCACACTAAAGTAGAAAAACATTCAGAGAACAATTGTAGGAGCATTTGACCTCCTGCTTTTTAAGGGAAATATGAGGGTTTCTTTTTGACTCTGTCTTGTCTCTGCCACTCTGAATTGGTGACTAGATATTATAGAGGGTGGATATTGGATGAGAGGGAATATGCCCTCTGCTCACAGTGTTTGAGAATACAATGGCAGGAAACCACAGCCATGACTTCTTCTTTTCAAGTACAAAACAAAATGTTGGCAATTGAGTTGATTGAAAAATTGTAAATTACACATACTAATTGGTCTGTGGCAGTGTCCCCACCATTCACTTTTGACATATTATTTTCATACACACAAGTTTGTGGCAGATTTAGTCCTTCACCTACAATGCATTGACATCCAGAAAGCAACAATTACACAACATGTTCACACACACACACGTATGTCCAACGATATCAAAGAGGAGCAAGGCAAAACGATTCAAAACCAGAGAAGAAACTAGGTCAAAATAAAAAAGAAATACAAATATGTTTGCCCTGCTGAAACCCTCGACATATGGAAAAGGACTGACACTGAATACAAAAATATCACAATTTTTATATATCAAAGTGCCTCTATTGGCTCTTGTTCAGGAATACACTAAATCTTCGAGAGAACTTGTTGGCCAAGAGGATAATGTTATTTTATTTTTTTTTGTTTTAAGTTCCTTTTTTTCATTAATTACCACTTGCAGTCCCAATTGTCCAACGCACACTGCATTGCTGCATATGTGACCTCTTCTTGGTGGTTCAGCAATCAATGAACCTTGTTTTTTTTTCACATTACAAAACTACAATTCTATTCACATATTTTCAAGTTTAATGCTTGTTTTTAAACTCTCTTAAAAGTACTTAGACTTATCCGTACAACCCTCTTACCCCATACTTAAGGCTTCAAACTCGCTTCTTTGCTCTTTAAGATACGGTCAAGGGAGAACTATTAAGAGAAGGATAAACACTCACTTTAATTATTTTTTCTTCCTATCAATATTTGCCATCTCTCTTACCCTTTAGATCAATGTTGCTTGCAAACATGAACAATCATAAATCATCGCTTGAAAGCATGAGATGAAGTTGCAATGATGCAAAAATGCACAACACAAACACACAAAACAATAATAATGTGCTTTTGCAAAAATGAAAACATAAACAACTTAGAGGTAGCTTTTATAACAATGACTAAACCCACTGGCTCTTCAACAAGCAGGGTTAATAAAAAAAATACCAAATTTGGTAACAAAAATGCACAAATAATACACAATAAAAAATCTCTTTTCATTGTGGCACTTTTTTAAATTTGAGCACACATTTCTTTATCACACCTCCCTTGTGCAACGCATCTTTCTGACATACACGTCAAAACAAAAAAAGTGAAAATGAAAACAAAAAAAACTAAAAACAAATAATAGGGAAAAAAATAAACAAAAAACAAGCATGAGGTCACAAAAACCAGGTAATTCAAGTACAATGTGCTGAGATAACTCATGATATAACAGGAAACAAGAGACAAAGCGCGTGAACAAAATCTTATATAAAGAGTTGATTTATTTTTGTCATCTTACTGTTCAACCCAAGTAGGGCAGGCCATGTCTTCTCCAATCAGTGAAGCTCCCCATTCCCAGCAGTCATTCAGATATGTGATTACCCCAGTAACACTGTGATTTACAATGATGTTCGTAATGCCCCCCAGAACACTTTCTCACCAATGGAAGTGATGTTATAGCAAGTCCTAAGAACACGATACAATACACGAGTAAATCTGCTGGTAAACGGCACTGTCGCCACATTGCCCCAAACACAGCTTTCAACGTTTCACATTCATAGTTTCACGCCACATAACAGCCTGCTATAGCCCCTGCCATGTTCCTGTGTAAAGCATTAGGCAGGCATTACGAACACCCGTAAGGAACCTTACCACCAGACCTCAAAGTCCCAGCGATGCCCCCCCACCAGCCTCCTCCCCCAAAGCAGCCGTAGTCATTTTGGTCTCCATCACAATGGCAAATGGACAGATTATAAGACTCATTGAGAGAAAAATGTTAATGTTACGAGTCAGTACTTAATCTTTAGTGTAATGATTGATAATTATCTGGTTAAACGTACATTTATACCAGTCCAGTATGTATTGCTGAGAGAGATGGATAAGCTATGAGTTAATGCGATATAACAGAGACTTCGGGTTTTAATACATCAGGCAGCGGCTGTGTTGGCAGGGAGCCACCCCATCCGCAAAAAAAATAAAAATAATAATAAAAATATACATCCGATAGAAACATCGAACAGAGACTGTCGTCGTAATATGTTTCACCTGTGCAATGAAGCCATGATACACTATGATGCCGAGCCAAAGATAAGGAGGACAACAATGACAGTCACAGTCGGACTCTTGGGAGATCTGTCAGGGGTGAACGGTGACTCGACCTTTCTCAGCCCTTATCCGACAGAAACACAGAAGTCGCAGAGCCCGCCGGGAAGATGGGAGAGATTTATTGGCCGATAAAGTAACAAACTCTTTCCACTCCTCCACGGCGCTGCGAGGGGCCGCAGAGATGGCGCCGTCACTGCTCAAACTGGCTCCTCTTACAATGGACTCTGCTGATTCCCATTGGCTATGTGAATACCCAAGTGAGAGAGGGAAGGGATTTTACTCAGACATGGTCATGTCATGTAAGATATTGAAGACAGAAAAAAAACTGAAAAAAGATGGCTTCCCAAATGACAGCAATTCAAATCTGAGCTCGTGCTGAGGGCCAGGGGTGAACAGTTTGGAGAGCTGTGAGCACTGTGAGAACAGATAGCCTTTGGGAACCACCTCTGCCTGTTCAAATGGCCGGTGGGTGACATGGGATGGTGTCTCTCAAGCCAATGGGTCGACGTACCAGCGGTCTCAAATCCCCTGATCCCAGACAATGACATGGTGGCACATGGACGTGAACGTGAAGGGTAAGGATGCCTCCTGGTGAGGTGCAGAGCGGTCCTCAGTCTAGATTCAGTCCTTCCTCAATGTAACCCCCCCCCACCCCTTCCCCCCCTCGTCCTCATTCGCTGTCGTTGCATAAAAGAAAAAAAACCCTGCCTGTGCTTTCCGTATAGTGAATTCCTTGCTTGACTTTCCTGCTCTAGATTACTCTTCCTCCACCTGCTCCTCCCTTCAACCCTCCTACGACTCCCCCCCCCCCCCCCCCACGGCAGACCCACCGGGCCGCGGGGGGGGGGGCGCGCCCCGGCCCCGCCGCCCCCCCCGCGGGGGGGCGGGGG
>JAVQIZ010096360.1:0-10031 GCA_036023535.2 Galaxias brevipinnis | reverse complement strand
TTTTCTTTCTACTTTTTACATATTTCAATGGCATTGCTACATATAAACAGTATGTAGGCCTAATCAAAATAGCTAATGAATAATATTTTAATACATTTTAGGCTAAAAAATACATAAATAACTGCAGCTATATTCGAATACCCACATCATTTAGAATAATCCAATATTCGAATAACCGTGCGTATCCCTAATTGCCAGTACTATAGTATTACTAATGTCAGCAGCTGATGAATTGTTTTCCCCAGACACGGGGGGCGTGGTTTTCTATACGCAGTCATTTCAATGGGGCCAAAAACCGATAAAAATATAATAAAAATATAACACGTGAACCGATCACTTGGCAAAATGCAAGCGCACTGCACACCATAACCCAAGACCCCTTTGCACAGGAATGTAATCGATAGGGTCAAAACTGCGGGCGTTGTTAGGGCACCAAAAATTTGCCTAATAAGAATGACTTTACGATAATCACTGACGCATCACATAAAAATGACTTTGCGATAACAAGATGTGAGCATCATCACTGACGCGTCACATAAATAAACGGGACGGTTAACTGTTGTACTAGCTCGCGCTGTGTGATTCTCGAACATAGAGTTACGTACGGTGGCTCTGAGAGGCCAACGCACTGCAAATTCAGAAAACACATGCAAATAGACAAAACACAAGCAAATTAAGAAAACATCTACATCAATTTGACAACACATGCGCAGGATTTCGAAAACTCGCTGCAAATTCAGACAACGCAACACATTACAGAAATGTGCTGCTAGTACAGAAAACACTACACATTACAGAAACGCACCTCAAGTAAAGAGAGCACAACACATTACAGAAACGCGCTGACCTCGGTAACAACTACAAAAGGCTATTCCTCAGACTTAATGAAACAAACACCGGCTACAAATTACCCTCTTCACACGCTCTCACGCCTCATATTTCTCATGCTGCGCATTCACATATTTGCTTTTGGGAAGTGTAAACTGCTATTGCAGACCATTGAAAAACACTAAAATGCAGCTTTGCATGGAGCCTGTACTCAACGCCTACACGCCGAACAAATAAAATAAAATCGGACAGTGCTCTATTTTTTACTTCTGCAAAGCGGCAAGCCATGGGTGACTGCAGTCAAAGCAAAGCGGCAATACATAAGGAACATTTTAGAAAGCTGTATTCCAATGTTAATTTTGTATTGGTTGGTGTAAGAATTTGAAGTTATGAAACTGGGGAAATGGCTGTAAATAGTCATGTACTTCAAGTACAAAGATGAATTAATGTCTGACGTGTGCGGTGATGACCCCAAGCAACAGCACAATACTGTAGGCAGTGACATGCGGTGAGGTAAATGGCAGGGGAGGCCGAGGTTGAGTCTCTAAATATAGGCCTACTATATATAGCTATCAAGTAAGCCAGAAAAAGGTTGAACATACCCCAATACATACCATGTCAAATGCAGTGTGCCAAAAATGCATGCAACACTACATACTTTGCAAGTGCAGCTGAAGTAGGCCTACCTACTAAAAGAAAAAAAGTAGTACGCGATTTTTAGTTAGCCAACCCATCTCAATCATTCATTATCATCAGCTAGGGCTACTGATCTTGGATTGAGTCTGCTGGGGTCTTTAGGGTGTTTTTTTATTACACACCAATGTTCTGATATCCACGTCTACAAATATAACATTGGTGGCAGAGGCTACAGAGATAGTAGCAGACACGCTCTTATTGCCTGCGGCCCCGAGCTCCATCCAGTTTCTGAGGGCTTGCGCAATTGGAGGGGAGGCTAAACTTGCCGCTGCCTCACTTCTCGGCTCTCACAGGCTACAGAGATAGTAGCAGACACGCACTTTTTGCCCGCGGCCCCGCGCTCCATCCAGTTTGAGGGGTTAAACAATCAGAGAGGAGGCTGCTCCTCGCTGCCTCACTTCTTGACTCTACATATTTTCAGCGGAGCTCAGCGATGTTGCCAATTTTAACTATGAAAATTATTGGAATCACACAGCAATTACATTTATAGATCAGTGGAACAATCTTAATATTTATTTAATTTTTTATTGAGTTTTATTTATTTTTGTTATATTTTCATTGGAATAGGCCAGGCAGGAGGCTCTGCCTCCCTTGACCGCATGTCACTGACTGTAGGCTTACGTCTCTCATTATCATGCAGAGGCTTTCGGAAAAGTTGGCAGCCCTAGCACTAATCAAAGTAAATATAGGCCTATTATACGACCAAATAAAAATGAACTTGCTCAGAGGCCTATACACAAACGAATAAATACTAGAAAGACTGTAGCCTATGCCAACGTCTTTGCTAGCCTAGTTGTAAGGACTATATCACCCTTGAAAGCCACTAAGTGAACACAGAACTTGGTAAATAAGCTTTCAGTTTTTTTGCCTCGGATAAATGGAACAAAACCCAACAGGTATTGAAATTAGAGCAGTTTGTTTCTGTTGAACAATTTAAACTGTTACAGGAGGATTTGGGAGCTGAGGAGTGTTCTTGTTTTGGTTCAAACTTAAATATTGTACTGTATTGTAAATTTTTTTATTTATTTTTGCTTAGTTTTTATTTATTTTGTTGTTGTAATTTATATACTATGTATTCCTTTAAACAGGGCACTGCTGTAAAAGAGACCTGGTCTCAGTCTGTTAACACTGTACAAATAAAATAAATAATAAAATAAGAATAATAAAACCTGTCACATGGTCACACTCCAAGTCAGTGCTGGTAATGGTTAGATTACATTATAGCAGAGGCACAACAATATGCTACGGTTAAATGTTCTTGTCATTTAATAATTAATGCTGACACAAAATGAATAATGTTGGATTAGGCCTACTATTTTTATGTGCTATTTCTATTTGCTATTTTTAAATAGTATTTGGGATTAAAAAAAAGGCGCAACCTTCGAATTCCGATTCGGAAATGGATTTCCATGGATGGCCACGATCAAAGCTTCGGAGCATTCGGGTCTGCCCTAAGAAAAATGTTTCTATTTAGGTTAATCAATTACGCGAATACAATTTGATAGAATATACAAATATTGATATGGCCTAAAATGCCCATCCATAACTTCCATATTTAATTTGGGAGCTCAACAACTGCTCAACTCCTGCTGCTCAACGTTCGAAAAGAATCCAATTATAGTACATATAATGCAAAGTGTAGTAATTGTTTGATAGTTTAGTTTAATGTGCATTGGTTATGTGAACATAAGCAACATATTTGTTTAATTTATTAAAGGAATTGTTAAACATTTTGGGAAATAAGATATTTTCCTACTTAAGGGGCACACACATGATCAGTGTTAAAAACTGCGCTGGCTGTGCCATTATTTCCTATAAGGTTGAGCTAATTGCCACCCCCATTTACCTCGGTTGGCGCTGACTTTTCAAAGCTCAATCAATGAGATAGCAGCTCTGTGTGATGGAGCCAGAAGGCATTTATGAACTTGGCTAAATCCAATTCTGTAGCTAGCTTGCTGCCCTGTGCCCAGGTCTGGCTTGAAAAATGTATTGTTTTTATCGCAATGTGTTTCTCCTGGTTAAATTGTGTTTACTTATTCACTTCTTACCATGAAAAATATTATCTTTAATAGAAATTGTCTCCATCGCAATCAATGTCTCATGTGGAGTGTTTGGGCAGCAGTTATTTTAAAGTTACTAGAGGCAGTTTATCTGTAGAGGGTGATTTTGGCGACCACTTCCTTTTGCTTGGTGCGATAATGTTCCTAACCGTCGAAAAGAAGTTGTGGATTGATGCTCGAGGACACTGCCTATCGCTAGCACAATCAACGACTATACTCCAAATATGGGTATCTCTTCCTGATTTAGTGACGCACTTCCTTGTGCCACAAAGCAATTCGTCATAGTTTTGTGGGAGATCGTACCGGTAGCAGACAAAAATTGAGTTAAATTGAGACTTCAATACGACTCTGAACAGCAATGAACAGCAATGAACAATCTGAACAGCAATGTTTTCATTCTCCCATAGACATTACAATGTGCTATCAGAAGAAATATATTGATAATACGTTAAGATAAAAAGGTTGCTTATATTTGCTGTAAGAAAACTAGACATAATACGAAGTATAGCTTTAAGATTATGTATAGGTGCTTTTAAAACAACTCTAGTAAATGCTCTCCTTGTGGGCGAGGAAATTACCATTAGATTTGCGACAAATAAAGCTATAATTCACATACTGTGTGTGATAAATAGGATGCGAGAATGAACATGCTATTACAAAGGTCTTGGAGGAGTGCGTAAAATACTACATATAAAAAATTAAGGCTTTGGAATGGAACATAGATTGAAAAGCAGAGGAATTTGGATTGAGGTAATTGGTGTTTGGACCTTCTGTTGCTGTGGGCAATATTCCCCCACTTATGAAAAGGCATACACAATAGTGAAGACAGTATTAAAAGAAGATCATGCATGTGTCAGTGCCATTAGGAAGGGGAGAGGCAAAATCTATATTTAGAGTAGGATTGTTAGAAAGTGTGGGAAAATAGATGCAATGAAAATGATAGAGGCAGACATTACCATGATATAAAAAAATCCGTAAATGCAATAGTATTTAAATGTAAATGTAGAAGGGAGGAAGGGATATTTTCCAGACCACGGCCAGCATAATGGACAAATTCCAAAAGTTGACTCTTCCTAATGGTGGACAAATTGGATACACTGGCAGTATCTTGGTCCTGTCTGTCTTGTCTGTCTATCTGTGGTCGAGAAATTGAGAGTTCTAAAATTTTTACAGCCAGTTTAGAAACAAATTATATAACATTTTAAGATGGCATAGTTCCCTGGGAGGTACACAGAGAACAGCCATTGTAACATGCCTTTTGTCTAGCTGGGAGGTATAGGCAATGTACCTTAATATGAATATGGTGACTAATGGTGTACCACACCCCATGTCCCACAAAGTGACACATATGAAAAGCCTGGGTATGGCAACTTGGCTAAGTTATATATAGTTAAAAAGACAACAACGTATCAAGTTAGAAAAACAACTAATCAGTATTTTGCAATACAGCTAGACCTCGACCATACATGGGTGTTGCATAGCATGCTAAAACGTACTTAAATAAGGGAAATGACCACAGTCTAGAAAACTTTTATTATAACCTTATTATTTAACTTCCAAAGAGTCTTTAAAGGCAGGGATTAGCAAAACAGCAAAGGCACTGTAAGACTTTAAAGTAATGTGGCAACTAACTAATTATTTGCCATATATAAGAGTTTAGGTCTGGCATTACTGCACAGTAAAATGTAAAATAATTTTTTGCATGGTTACCTGTCAAAATGGTAAGACTTCATGAAGTTGCAGTACAAAGCCCATACAATGCATCCTCGATAAGCGATATGTTGGTTGCATGACAACAAGCTAGATTTTTATCAAGAGTTTCTTTATCTACAATTTCATTGCAGTACATTTTCAAGCAGAAAGCTGGTTTCGTCAGTTACTCAGGACACAGCATGATGTTCGACAAGATAGTGATAGTATCTTATTAGCCTTGTCACAGACTATTGTTAAAGGAATAACCCATCTATATCATTGGAGGTAAATTAACTTAAAAGTTTAAATGTATTGTTGTGAGCGATTCATTTTTTGTCAGATGGCTTTAACTATGTCAATATTGTCCTGCATTATTTTCTTCTTTAGCCGGAAGATCAAGTAAGGTTACTTCCAGCAGCATGTTGCTGACATCACATTGCCCTGCCCAGATTCCCTTTGCGCAGCATAATAATTAATACCACTCAGTAAGTGTTTAGGCCTTCAGGAATCTAGCACTGTTACATTTCTTTCTGCCTCCAAACTTTGAATGCAATAATTGTTTTCCCAGTTACCCCCTCTGCTTGGACACATGCCATGGTGTAGTTTGTCACCTCCTTAACATGTACATAACATGGATATAATGAGAAAACTGTGGTTTAATACAGCCTGTAATGGCATGCAGAGTGGCTGAAGTCTGCACCAAATAAATATGTCTTGAAGTCACTTGCTTAAAAGGTTTCCTGACAACTGTCACCATAGCCAGATCAGATTGTAGGCCGATCAAAATATATCATGACACAGAGAGGAAACCACTTACCCATGAACACCTACAAATAGATACAACGAAAAAACTACAACAGTGCAGAAAATATGGCTGGGCAAACATACCATAGATTTAGTTAGAAGTATCCTTTTTAAACTTGAATCTACTTCAATCTGCTGTCCAGTCTTGGTTACCTTAGTTTCCCTATGTGGGATCCCTTAACTATATGTTGCGCACACACATAAACAGTCACTCACGTATTCACATCCAAACGCCTCAGATGAGCAGATAACAATGTGGCTCCTCCTACTGAAACCAGCCCAACAGGACAGTACTGCTAAAGTCCTCCCCTTCTCTCACAAAGCAACTGACTAGCCAGCCTGTGATTGGACAGCAGGGGAGTGTTGTTTCTCCATTTCTAGCCAGGAAATACGCAAGTTCAGTCAACTTCCATCAGGTGGGAAACATTTTTACATACTGAATGTGTCCCTACCTAACAGACATCATCAAAAGGTAGCCATTGTTGGGATTGTTTTATGAAGATAATAACTAGCAGCTAATAAACTGGGCAGAAATTGATTTTCTGCTCCAGTGCTGTTTGGCAAGGCTAGGGTGTGACTGGTAAACTCATTGCTTAGGAATGTGTGCTGCGGAGCAACTCAAACAACATAGAGGGAGGGGAAGAGCGCGAGAGAGAAATGGAATTGTCTGCGTAACCTCACGTGCTGCCTCTAGTTCCAACCACACCCTTTGTCCCTTTTTACATTGAAGAACAAGTAGTGAGTGAGTGGCAGATAGTGTCTGAAGCTAAGAACACAAGAAACAAGTCTAAAGTAAAAAATAAGCAGAGGAAATGCAAGAAAATTTTAAGGTAATAAGAGGTTAAAAATATGCTAGTGTGAAACACAAGCTGAGACACATTACTCTTTTCTCTTTTCCAAGGCCTCATTTTCGAAGGTGCTACCATGCAACACAAACGAAAAAGAGAGGAAACTGAACGGTAGCCAAGAGATATATCATAATGAGGAAAAGCATGTAGAGTAGGGGTGTACATCTCTCTCTCTGAGGCCAATGTGATACGTATCGCAATACATTGCTAACAATCCGATACATTCAAGATGCATTTGCAGCAACCAACGATGCAATGCAATACTATACTATTCACCTTCAGAGCGATGCAATATCACACAATGCAATGTAACACGATCAACTTTCAATAAACAGGCCTTATAATAATCTGTTCATATCCACAAAAACAGTTAATTATGAAGGCTACACAAAAACGCAAGTGCATGACTACAATACATATTGTAAAATACAATAAAGCAAAAGGTTATATTTTTGATCATTCATATGGAGTTTAAGTTTAAGAAAGAAAGTAAGGTTTGATTCTATGATGGATGTCAGTCATCTTTTTTCACCAGGTTCGACATGTTATCAAGATAAAAGATCCAAGGGAAGCTATGCCAAAATAAATTTCATATCTGAAAGAGTATAGCATAAATAACAGCAATGTTAATTATATTTCAGAAATACTGATAAATGTGGAGCAAGGCATGGCTAAAGAATGTTTGCTTCAAAATTACATTCATTCTAATCCACTGAAATACAAATTGTTTTGTATCACAAACTCATAAAAAAACATGCAAAGATACATAAAATAATAAAGAAAGAAAGAAAAACAACTGACTACTGAAGTTTTCCATCCTGTGTGGTGTGTATGAGAAGGGGTGTGTGTGTGTGTGTGAATGTGTTGTGTATGAGGAATGAGGAATGAATGACAAAGTGCTGACACTGAGCACAGTTATACAATTTAACTGATGTGTTATATTTTGAGGTTAATAGTATTAAACAATAGCGGCTGGCCAATAGATGGCGCTAGGGTGCCGCCCTCCCTGCCTCTCCCTGGTGGAAGGTTTTTGTAAAAGCCAAAACATCTCCAAACACCTGACTTACACATTCCATGGAACATTAAAGGGAACCTATTATGCTTTCCTATAGTATGTTATATAGCTTTTTGTGCATGTAAAAGGTCTGAAAAGTTACAAAGCCAATAGTCCATGCCAAAGGGTGCTAGTCTCTCACAGAAAACACTGCTCCTGAACTGCCTGAAACGCCTCGTTTGTAGTCCGGCATTTTCTTCCGTAACTTATCAACGCCACTAAGTCACACATTTACATAATGCCCACCTGGTGTCTAGTTTGGCACACCCTCAGACAGAGTCAGTCAGAGCGGAGGTCGGGAATTTTGGATAGTGGTTTCGCCATGTCGAGAAAACACTGTTTTTGTCAGTGCGAAGCCTTTGTTTGGCCAGCTGACCAATCAGTGCAGACTGGACTCGTCGGGAGGGGGGCCTTAAAGAGACAGGAGCTAAAACTGAGCGTTTCGGACAGAGGGTGAATAGAGCTGTATGGGTGCTGCATACCCAGGCAGTTTTGGAAAAAAAAAATCTTTATTGAACATTAAAACGTGTAAACCTATTCTAGTAGAACTCCTAAATAAAGGTATGAACCTGAAAATGTGCATAATAGGGCCCCTTTAAACACTTCAGCAAGTTTCTCCATCACTGATCTTACCTCTTCAAGTAGCCTACAAACGTTGAGGATACGCCTCTGCAAGGACTGGCAGGCAGGGATAGGGGAGTGTGCACTTGGGAGACAAATTTGTGGGGAGTCTAAAATTTGAACTGGTTCAATTTCTTAAAAAATAATGGCCTGCTACTATAATAGTATAGATATGCATTATGCAAGTGTGGGCTAATCGGACTTGTTTGTACTAGGTTTGGGATGGTCCCGTTTTGTATGCTTGTGTTTACTATAGCACTTGCTTAGCTCCTATCTTGGTGATTAGGTCAGGGATGCACTTATCTTATCTACCTGACTCTTTTTTTTTGCATGCTCTTGTTGAAAGCACCATTATTTCTAAGTTGCTTTGGATAAAAGCGTCTGCTAAATGATTGTAATGTAAAGAAGATTTTTTTAATGCTGTTTGAACATTTTTCCAACGTTCTATAAGGCAAAATCATATGTCACCGTAAAATTCTTAAAGTGGCTGTATGTAGTTTCTGATTTTGGGAAACCCTATCATTTGCTTAGGGTAATTATTTTACCTAACCATCACAACGAAGACCTGCAGAATGCTCGTGGTCACTGCATGTCGCTAGCAGGATCAACGGCAATACTCCAAGTATAATATTCTCTTCCTGATTTAGTGACGCACTTCCTCGTACCATAAAGCAATTCGTCAGTTTCACGGGAGATCGTAACCGGTGGTAGACATGAGTGTCAATGACCGATCTGAACGGCGATTTTTTTCATTCTGCCACAGACATTACAATGTGTAAACTGTAGAAAGGCATTGATAATCCATTAATACAAAAAAGTTGCATATAGCCACTTTAAAGAGGTAAAAATTCTGCGCAACCAATTTTACTGGTTTCAAAATTAAGCTGAGGATATTTGGGAACTTCTTATGTCCATTTGGGGAAATCTTACACTAAAAATTTTTTATAGAATTGCACTTTAGTAACACAAATTTACTTATACTTAAGTACTTTTAAATAAGCTACCTTTTTTACATTTACCTGGGTAATTTCATGGACTAGTAATTTTACTTGTACTCAGGGGCGCCGTAAGGGGGGGGGGGGGGGAAAGCTCGGACGATTCTAAGGGCCTGAGACTGACAGGGGCCCTGAAATATTTTTTATTTAATTTTAAGTAATTCATTTTCAATAGGCTATATTTTATTTACAATGTGCTAACAAAACGAACGGCAAAAAGTAAACATCGAGAGCCTCTGTACTGACCCCGCACCCCTCCCTATTTACATGAAATGGTTCGGTCCTGCCTGTCCTCAAACCACGCGAACTGTACGGCACTACAAGCAGTGACATACGATGTTGGGTGTAGAGTGTTGCGCATCATGTCTCAGTTTAAAGAAAAGTCTGGTTACCGAAAACGAAACAGACAGAAAAGAAAGACAGGAGAGAGAAA
>JAVQIZ010096358.1:0-18141 GCA_036023535.2 Galaxias brevipinnis | reverse complement strand
CCCAACGCCATTTGTGGAGGACCTGTCATCCCATTACGAAAGACCATCCAAGGAGGAAGTGGTTGCCTGCCATGTCTCCCGCTTCAGTCAAGGGCCGGTCGGAAGCCAACATAACGACTGGCCGGATCAGGAAAGTCCTGGCGTATCCTGAGTACAACACAGGACGGGATGACAACCCAGGACGGGATGACAACCCTGACCTTCCTCCCTAAGTAGCGCCAGCACCAGCTGACAAAGCTGCGATAGACGAGATACCTGTGACGCCTGTATGGAGATGATCGGACACTATTAACACCATTACTGCATTTGCTATGTATATATTTATGTATCTGTGTATATTTACAATATACTCTTTTGTATGTACTTTTTCACATTTGCAAAAAATAGTTATTTTGAAGAAAAATGTATTTCTTCATTAGTTCTTTGGCTCCTGTGGTACAATGAAACCTTATTGTTCTGATTTTATTTTAGACAGTTGTATCACTACCTCTAAAATAAACGTACTCTTCTGTTCTACGCCTCAAAAGGTCCATAGTCAGCTCTGTACATGTTGTTGATGTTCTGCAGGGTGCAGGGATTCAAACAGTTGGGCTCTAGGCCTGGATTGTGAACCATGCACGCAGGAAGAACTGGAACCTGGTTTGTTCGTCTTACGACCTAAAAAGGAAAATAAGACACTGATTTATAAGAAATTCTGTTTATATATATTTATTATAATAAAGCACATAACTCTAGAGGCAAGGTCACTGCATAGGGCATAGCATTCAAAACGGGGAACGCGTTAGTAACTTAGCTCAATATTCATCCGGATAACTTTGCTAGTATTTCCTAACGAAAGCAACATTACTGTAATTCTCAGCTACCATAGAAGTAGTTAGCTTTACACCATCATTGCATATAACGTTAGGTGTGTGTGCTACTGTTGGTGTTTCCATGTAGTTAGCTAGTAATTGATTACACTAACTGTGTAGCTGTCGTACTTCTTTGAAGCAGACGTTTTCAACTTTGCTTCCGACACACTCTGAGAAGGGGGAGGGGCTGTACTCTTAAGTGGTTGACCAATCACAACAAAGTGTTTCAGCCGACCAATCAGAGCAGACTGGGCTTGTCAGGAGGGGGGTCAGGAGCTAAAACGGAGCGTTTCAGATTGAGGGTGAATAGAGGTGCTGAAGACCCAGGCAGTTTGGACAAAAGAAATTGTTTATTGAACATTAAGATGCGTTAACCTATTCTAGTGACACTCCTAAATAAAGGTATGAACCTGAAAATTTGCATAATAGGGCCCCTTTAACAACTCAAAATAATGAAGCATGTTTGTACATACAATAATTGATTATTCAGTGCTGCTCAATTAGTATACACCATATTCTAGTACCAGAAAATATAACAGTGACTTTACAACACTGTATGCAAACACATTACAGCCTACAGATTTTATGTACAGCCTACACACAGAGCTACATACCTCGCTCCGCCTACCAAGGGTGCTAATTTGAGGGAACTTTACAGACACGGCTTTCTTAGTTTCTTCACTCACAGTGCTGCTAGCATGTTCGTCACGCTGTTTGTCTGAACTAAAAATAGTACAGCATGCGCCGAACATTAGACAAAGGAGTTCAAGCACCGTTCATATGAATATTAATAGAAATCCACACAGTTTTAATGCGCGCATTACACTAAAGTTCTGAAACATATCGTGCTAATTTACATGTGCAACAGGGGTTCCTTGAGGTGAGTGTAATCTGGCGTGTGAAATTCGGCACTCTAGCTATACAGGTTCCCGGGTTCACAGCATCAAACCCACCGCTACGTCAGCCACTGACCATGAATGACGTAGCGGTCATTTACACTTGTTATTTCTGAGGTAGGGAATAAATTATGCAAAACAAGTCTATACATATTTAAAAACAATTTGAATCATATTCAGAAATCACATACAAGAATCTGATTTAATTTTTCATTTTTTTTAAAGGCAGAGAACGACATATATTTTTGTAGGCCCACCCGGAAGTTAGCATCGCCATGGGTTCCCTTGACAAAAAGCCTATCGGATTTTTACACTGGATTTTTGATTATTGCATGAAATAAGCTCTGTGGAAAACAAACGTTTATGATATTTGCACGTTTTGTTCAGCAAGATAATCTTCACAAATGAACACCAACTTTATGCCTTTTGAGCCATAAAAGCAATTGCCATCAGTAAAAAGATAACAGTATGCTATAAACAAACTACAGATCCCATGACTTCAACATCACCACCGCTAAGCTTCCAACCATCAATTTGATTTCACGGGCTTACGCCTTACAAACTCTGTAGGTTCATTGAGCCACTTGTTTGCAACAGCCTTTTTTAAGAAAAGTAAAAGCTTAAAAATTCAGGAGGGGGTATTTACTGACGCATTTTTTGTCGTAGATCAAAACGTGAAAATCTCTTGAGTTTGTGTTTACCACGGACCTTATTTCATGTGTCTAACCAAAATCCTCTAAAAAAAACATTGACTTCGAGACAAGGGAACCCACTCTATTGTGTGAGGACTCTTTGTATTGCAATTCAGGTAGCCTACCATGTTACCGATTTGAATCATTACATATTTGCATTGCGATTTAACTCTCTTGCAAAGTATCGTTAGCCTACATTCCTTGTGTGACATGTACCTGCTGATCCTAGAAGTGAAAAAAAAAAAAAAACTTTGGTGATTTTGGTACCCTCAGAAGAGGGTACATATTACTTGAATTAAAAATGTTATTTATTTTGAGATCAAAGACTTAGATATCAGTGATATGGCATAGGTCACTTCATTCTGGATAGGCCTATATTCTATCCTAACATAAATTATTTTATATTTACTTTCAGATGAGTTTTAGTTTTAAATGACTCCAACAAGAAAAACTACAGTTAGTGCCCAGGTATGATAGAAGACTAGCAAGCAAAACCACGTGGGCAAAATATTGAAACAAACAAACAAACAAAATAAAGCTCAGGTCATCCTATAACTTATACTATAGGCGCATTCCGACCAAAGGTCCCCGGTACTTTTAATCCCAGGAACTACTTTTCAAGGAACTAAAAGGTTCCTGCAGCCCTAGGTTATCTGCGTTTCGTCTGAATAAACTTTCCCCAGAAGAATAAGCAAATTAGTCTGCTGGCGCTACACAATACAAACCGACGATATTTGTGCGACACTGCAACACTAGTAAACATAGATTGTGAAGTCCGCTCTGTTGAGTTTGGGTTATTATTGCTAAAGTGAAAATGCCCCTAGAGTCTGTGAGAGCGGGGGCGGAAGATGACTCAGATACTGATAACACAGTTTTGACCCCAAGCAATGCAACGACTATGAGCACGAGAAGCACTTCAGAAACCAATGCAATCATAGGTAAAAGTCACCAGATCTGCCCTTGTGGCTGGGAAAAGGTAACAAATGTAAGGGGCCTGAGAATACACCGAAGTAAGAAAGGGTGCCTAAATAGGAAGAGGCAGGAGCATCGCATCGACCGGTACTTTTTAAGAAGTCAAGAAAGTAAGTCGAATGAAGGCCAGCGGCTGGACACAAGCCAAAGTCCGCAGGCCGTCAACCCCAGCACTGAGGCGGCACAGACAAGCACTGAAAGACCAGGGGAGAAGGTGGTAGATCCCAGTCAGGCACAAAAAAACTCCAAGGAGAAGATCAGTAACCAAAAACCTAAATTAAAGTGGTCGTCAGCCATAGAAAAGAATGTTTGGGACTGTATTAACATAGACTTAAAAAAGACACTTGAACAGCTAAGGGGCACAGTGGAAAGGAAGCTAGATAAAATTGGGGATATCATATATGATTATGGAAAGGAGAGATTTGGGCTACTGGAGAAACTTAAAAAAACCCAGGTGGAACCAAGAAAATCAAGGAGGCAACAAGAGATCGACAAGCTAGTAAAAGAAAGAAGGCTATTAAAAAAAGCTATGGAAAAAGGAACCTGAATTAGAAAAGGTAGGTATTAGAGACTTGCTGGACAGTTTAAAAAAGCGGTTGTCACCATTGAGGAGAGCCGAGAACCTATGAAGAAACCGAAAGAAATAAGAACGGGCAAGGAATCAATTCTACAAAGATCCCTTCAAGTTTACTAAGTCCATGTTCAACAAAGCAAAAGACAGAACACTTAAAACAACCAAAAAGGAACTGGAGTCCCACCTAAAAGAAACACACAGATGAGAAAATATATGAGGCATTCACAGTTCCCGCAGATATTCCACCAATTGAGGAACCAGTAGAGCAAATGGACACCAGCCCTCCAAAATGGAAAGAGGTGGAAAACGCAGTCAGACATGCAAGAGCAGCTTCGGCACCAGGACCTAACGGAGTACCTTACAGACTCTATAAAAATACACCTGATGTCCTACGTTTCCTTTGGAAATTACTGAAGCTCGTCGAGCCAGAGGAGTACTGATTCTGAAAGAGAAATACTCTAGTGACATATAGGCCTACAATATATGAAGACTATATATTTATACATATATAAAACGAGAAATAGAACTGATTCAGAGTCTCAACCCCATACCTCCCTGACCTCACATAGTCCATTACTTAAAAATATTGACGAGGCAAATTACAACGATATTTCTGTTCAATATACCCTGACAAATTAAGACGAGACGAAATTGCTGGTTCTGTTCGGGCAGACAACCTAGATCAAAGTTACCGTCGTAAGGCATTGGTTGTTTTCCGTTTTAACCATTAATTTAATTGCATAACAAATTCTGTGCCTTCAACTGTGACAAACACAGTTCGTCAATGGCTTAATGCTTACTACTATATTTCTCACTTCTTCCGTCACAAACTTTGGTGGCTGTCATTTGGCTAACAAATCAGAAAGCAGCTCGGAAGCATCACCCTCCCTGTAAATCTGATCAGCCACTTGGTATGAAACCAGATTTGTCTTGATTTTGTGAACAAAATGACCATTGACACAAATGTTCAGCATTAGCGTCTTTATTTTTGTTGTTATTGTTGTTGCATAGGAAATGCACATCTTGCTTTCAGTAATTGAGTCTGCGTGGGCATGATTTCACTAATGGCCTGATAGAAATGAGTTTACACCAGTATGAGAATCAACAGTTGGAAGGGGAACATAAAAAAACAAGAAAGTCACACCAGAAGTTAGATGACAACCAAGTGTCAAGACTCACATTGTGAACAGACGATAGATACAATGGTATTCCACTTAACAATGGAGCTAGTCATGTCAAACAGTTTGTACGCTAGGTGCATATTGGCACCGCTCTGTTCCATAAAAGTGTAGTAGAGGCACAAGGTTTTAGTTCGATTTCACATGCTGTATGATGTGAGTGATAAAGGTGAGTGTGGATGGAGGGAATGGAATGGCACGGAGGGGCACAGGTAACATTAGGAGTGGGGTTTGAAAGGAGGACTTGGGCAGTGAAATGGACGCTGGGATAGTGGAGGACTGGTAGGTAGAAGTGGTGTTAGGCTCAGACTGCACCAAGCGTTGAGTTGGCTACACTCCCACACTCTCCCAGGGTTAATAAAGCTCTCTTTCCTCAAGATTGTCTTCAAGTGTGTTTGTAATTAAAATTGTAAAAGCTGGATATGCAGGATAGTTGTCATATAATGTATTAGTGCAGTGACCAATCAACATCTGCCCATTGCCATTTCTAAATGAACTGGTCTGTACTAGTCCGGACTGAGATAAGGCTTTGATTTTGGCAATATTGTAAACATATTAAGACAGAAACTTGTGTCTTTGTCAACACTTAAAAAGTATTTCTTCACTATGAAAGGAGTTGACTAAAAACCTGCTAGCTAGAGATTCAAGTCAAAGAAACCATCCGTTTTATTTTCGAAGACTTCAGTGGAAATTCCACCAGTGGAATACGGGAGGATGTTTGAGACCCGTCTGAAGATCAACAAGTCGATGGAGCTGACTGTACTAAGGTTTAAACTTGTTTAGCTGGGGTCTCATCTATGCTGTGCAACTGTCCTTTGCACTTTTCTCATCAACCTTCAAGATTGGCTGCCTTGTCGTTTGAAGTGCCGCCGAGGGAGGCACACCAGGAAAGACCCACCTCAGGCTCCACAGCGCTCAATTAGGGATTGGCTCCTCGATAATGCTGAGCGGGGCACAAATGAGTGGGGCCATTGATTCCTTGCCTGCCGGCTGGACCGTGGAGGAAGTGAAGCAAGCGGAGATTCTCATGGTTCCCCTCCTCCAGCTAAGAAGAGAAGGAGTACTGTGATGATGTACGATACTGAGGATTGTCTAAAGAAGTGGCCCACTAAACACCTGGTCCAGTCATCATGGTGGCACACCCCTCTACCATGTCAATGGCTCACGGAGGAACACAACCATGGAGGGCACTTTTATGGTTGACAGATTTGTGGATAAAACAAGAGGTTGGTAAAAAGCATGGTATGATGGTGAATCAACAGTACATAACAAACATTTGAGGCATAGGTGATGGAAAAACAAAAATAGTCAAATACAATTAGATTTTTTTTCGTTTCTCGTATTCATGAAAGCTTACTAGGCCGTTCTGGAAGAGCATGCAGTTATATCTTATGATTATTTTACATTAGCTATGATCCCAGGGGTCTGACAGACAGCAAAGGCTACTGGTGTTCAGAAATTGAAACAATTACAAACAATTATTGTAGTCAGTATTCAGAAGAGCAATATATTACAGTTTTCACAGGCACTACATTTGATCTTTTTCAATATATCATGTAATATGCTGGTTTGTTTTTATTTTTGTATCTTTTTCGTTTAATATAACTTGTCCGGTCCTTAAGCAGGGATCTCGAAACAAAGTAATTAATCATAAAAGAAGGCAGAGGCTGAATTTAACAAAGTAGATACCAAAGTTCACCATCTCTGATATACATGCCCATACGTACGTATGGGTAGGTATACATAAGCACATATATTTCATCAGTGCATAGTTCTCATGCAGAGTAAACTGCTATGCTTAAAACGCTCTTGGGAAGCATGATAGTAGGTTCATATGTCACATTTGAGCTTACCACCTCTTCTCTACCTTTATATAGCACTTAGCACCATGTAATGGTTTTGCAATAGGATAAATAACTATCTTTGCAATGACATAGTTAAGACTGTATTCTTTACAGTTTAGTAGTTGTGAAGAACTTCGATGTTGCCTGCCTTTGCTTTCAGAGACATTCCCAAGCTCTCCCCAGCTGGATTAAGTCATTAAGGAGTGGAAGAGGGACGTTTCATTGGTACAAAGTCCCTAAAACAAGGGGAAGATAGCAGGTCCCATTGAAGCTCTTTTCACTCTTAGCACGAATGTTAAACAAATGGCAAGTTGCTTTAGCATTTACCTATGCCACTTTATTTCACATGCGTAGGTCTCTAAACGGATTGAAATCATTGCAGTATTGAAAGCATAGTTGTGGTCCAAAATACCCTGGTCTTAGTCTGACAACTCTGCCCTCTCCAGTACAGGCTGTTCTATTTGATTTGGACACAAAGGATAAACACATTAGTGGAAACACTACAGCAAAATGCCCTTAGGAATTTGGACAAATTAAGACAACAAAGACCTTAATGTGCAGTATCAAAGCCTTGCCTTCATTCAACCCTGTTTCTAAATGGCAGAATTTCTGAGTCGGAAATTGATAAATGAACAGTAGCAAGGAAAACAGCTAGGAGCCAGAAGCGATGCCAGCCTCTTAGGATAATACCTAAAAGAAACCTCTTAGGAGATATGTAGGCTGCAACCCACTAATGATCTTATTGCAGCACTACGGAACCACACAGATGTTTCAAGAGATCACTGTTGTTGTGAACTCACTGGACTACCTGTACAAATCATTGAGACCACTTTAGTGGTTTAACATCCATCCCCCAGGTGAAGGCCGAGGCCACAGAGATTCCTCTAAGGTTAGAGATGAAGAGAGGAAGGACTTGGGTGTTCATGTAAGTGGTTCTTTCAGGCCCTATTGGATAAGGCTATGATCATCATGATTTAACTCCTTCTGCAAAGTTATGGGATTATCCTAGTGTTAACCAGTCTGATTTGGATCCTTTAGATATAGGTGTTCAGCTCTGAGTGGTGAGAGAGCGTCCATGACGATCTGAAAGGCTCTTTAGTGAGGGAGTGGTGAGCGTGGAGTAGTAAGGAAAGAAACAGATGGGAAAGAAAAAGAATCATGTTGCATAATCAAGCTGTTTATTTTCCTGCATGGAATGGTGAACACAAAAAAAAGATGCCTGGATGCATGTAGAATAGGGGCATCCGTTGGCTGTCTATGTCATTGTCTTCTGCCTAAAACTGAGTTTTTAAAATGCATAAAAAACGGTCTCTCTCTTACCAATTATCTCAGAATTACCTAGATTAGCTTCATCAACACTGATGCAACAAATAACCTTCAAAACATACAGCATACTGTAACATCCATTTACAATGGGCTTTTCACCTCATTACCCTATACTTTTTAAGTATAGAAATATGCTATACCATAAAAAGAAGAAAAAGTCCTTAAATACATACAAAAAGGAAAGCAAAAAAGAAAAAAAGGAAACAGGAAAGTTTTCAACTTAAATCCAGTTCCCAGCAAACAAACAAACCAGTTCTACTAATGTGGCCTCAATACAAACAATCTGAAAATTCACAACACTAGTTTTTTCTCATTTAATCAATGTTACAAAAGTTCTGCATTATAAAATAGGGCAGCTTTAAAATCAGTGTAATTAATAAAACTATACAACATACAGACAACATGTCTCCCATTATCAGGCCTTCCAGCCCTGTTTGATCCACTGCGCTCTTTTTTATAGCTTTTTGCTTGTCATCATCACATCTTCTCCACTTCCGTACCCAGAACTAAAGTACACACACACACACACACACACACACACACACAACACAAGAACAAAAAACACACTGCCCAAACTATTGCTTTTATATTCTTTTTCTTTTTTTCTTTCTTTAAAAAGGGTGCAATTTTGTCGTATCTTACACACACAGCCAAATCTTGCTGATTAGATGCTAGGCTGTTTCACAAGGTTTTGTGACAAAAAAAATGTCCGTGCAATTGTTTTTCCCTTCGCTCTATGAAGCCCTGGAAGCCGTTTTTCATAATTCCCACTATTGTAATTTAATTAATATTTAGTGCAGATAATTTAGAAAGTAATGCCCAACTCATCACTAAAGGGTAGGCAAGATCAAAGACAAAACAAAACTCACACTAAAGGAAGCACACAACTTATGTAACTACAGAACCATCACAGCTGACACCAGGGAAAGACCTCCCCATACTAAAAACATTTGAAACGATACATGTATGAGAGAAAACAGGCAAATAACATATGTACGTAACTTTAAAAGTCTGTCTTGATGTAGATAGAGGGTAGGCCTTATTGTTGGACGTCATATCTTAGTCAAATGTTGATTTTGTGATTGAGAGGGAAGTTTACGTTTTTAAGGCCTGCTTGTGGCTTACAGGTATAAAAAGGTAAGAGAACCCTAATATATTTGTGGTCATCTGATAAATGCCAAATCCAAAGAAAGCAGAATCCCCAGGCCAAGTTGACTGGGGTCTGTCAGGCCACATCACTCCTGGAATAGCACTGCCAGAGGGACTGAAAACTAAGCGGCCAGTCCAGTGCATGCTTACTTTGGTTGAAAATTAAAAAAACTAAAACAAAATAACTAACAATATCTAAACAAAATAAATGGCTAGTGTATGTCTACATGAGTGCAAGCAGATATTGCATAATTGCATTTTTTTTTTATAGCATTATTCATTTCTGGGAACAAAACAAGACAAAACAGAAGCAAAATTGCCGTTACAGCCCTAAATATGAATATACTAGTTCTCTGGAAAATAATTGGGTGTGTAAGCAAGGGACCAGGATGGTAACTTTATTATCTATCTACATACTACGAACCTTAGAGCTTTATATGGATGGCCAAAAGTGTTTATGAGGAGAAACTGTGGCCTAATATACACAGGTACAAGACAGAGGTCATCCTTTAGGTTTTGTACACTAAGCACCAAAATGTAGTATCATTGGAACAAAAGTACTGCTGTAGGGGCCTGAGATGGCTTCAAATGGCATACATAATATTATTTATACACGCAAAACATTAATAGTGTTCCTTATCAGTTTGAAAATGGGATTGCTCCAGTTTCCTACACAGTGAAAGGTGGGATCAAAGAAAAAGGAGTGTCGCCACACTGGAACTTGTGCAACATCTCAGGACTAGACCATGGCTCAAGGCACATTGACGAGGAACAACTGTTTCGTGCAATTCAATAACATACAGATTAAATATATACTTTGAAGAAAAGATTGGATCGTTTCAAAGCAAACATAACGAGAAGGGGAAAAAATGAAGAAAAGCAAAAAGAGGCTGACTAATGTTGAGCTGGTTGACTGTGAAGGAGAGCAGTAGAAAAAGCCTCTCAAACAAATAGAGTCTTTTGGCAGGCGCCTGATGTTGGGATTACAATATTGTGTCTTTATTCACTAACTCTACATAATCTATGTCAAAATTTGTCACTAACACTAGAACATGCAGATTTTTTTTGTTCTTTTTTATTTTTCAATTGTATTCACTTTTGATCGACGCTGGATGGTCGTAAGAGTGTGTGTATGTATACATATATATATATATACATATATATATATACATATATATATATGTACTGTATATATATATAGTATAGAAAATAAAAACAAACGAAACTTTCATAAATGGTAAGTTGCATGCGAAGCGGCGGACTAGCTTCGCTGTCAAGGTACAGTCTTGCCTTGTTGAGATCTATGTATTTGAAACATCTGCTTTTTCTTTTTTTCAACCAACTAAAACCCCCTGATTTCAGACTCCCAGCCCATTGGCCAACTGCAGGAATAAGTGCTTCTGATTAGACAAGACTTCAATATACCATGCCAATCACAGGGCAGTCCAAAATGTGAACATGTCGATAAAAAAGGATTTTGTTGTCAACTGAAAAGGGAAAAAATATTTCTGAAATTGGATCTCATTAAACGTTCCTGATTTTGCCTCATGAGAAATTCAGACTGCTACTTGTTTTTTTCAAATCATGTGCTTTGTAAATAACTTAATCTTAGAGTTGTTTTTTTTTGTTTAAGAAAAGCAATCCATGATTTAAGCAGACTAAAATTGATTGTTAAAAAGTATAATAATTTCTTAAAGGGATTTTTAGTTCTACAATTACAACAAATTCACAAGGTAAACAAACAAAAAAACATAAAAAGCAAATACAGCTCCACTTATTTCTCACAAGGCTATAGTTCTAATTGAACCTGTTTTTTGTACCCCGATAGTTTAGAGTCCCGGAGGTGTGAATGGACTAAGAAGAAAAATATATATATACTTTTCAACAATGGTTTCAACGACCTATCTTACAAAGATATTTAACTATCCAACAGCTACCCAACAAAATTGCACTTTCCTCAGTTCAATATTCCACTGTTATCAGTACTGTCCCCATCCTGCCAGTCTACCTGCCCTTTGCATTGTATATTACTGCACACACCATTAGATGGCTGGAAGAAATGAAATGATCTCTATACAAAAAGGAAACAGAAAACTGCCCAAACACAAGTGCTTCTAAGCCTCTAGTTCAAATACTTCCCATAGGAAAACCAGTCCCCATATTTTCCCCGGTTTAGCCGATATCCTAGATGGATTCCCCCTCTCCCTGCCATCCCACCTGCCCTTGCCCAGTGTTCCCAGTGTGGTGCTGGGGCTGCTCCTCAGGTCTGCTGTCTTCATCTGCACCAGTACATGTCCATGGAAAGTTCTTCTCCGGGTAAAACCATGGGACCCCTAGCATAGCTGGAAGCAGGAGAAGGAGGAGAGACGCTGAGGGGGAGGTGATGGAAGGGGGGGGGGGGGGCTGAGGGTGAGGTGATTGGGTAAGGGGGAGGAGGAGGAGTAGGAGAGACGCTGGGGCTCACCCAGAGGTCTTAGCTGGTGGTCTCTGATCCAGACCCAGAGAGGGGAACACAGTGGGCCCTCTCCACCTCTCTACTCTGTGGGGAGAGAGCACTCCAGAGCGCTGGGTACATTTGATGCACACACTCAGGCAATGTGTTATGTGAAACTTGGCTGCTGGTCCTGTTTGGCAGGCCTCCGCTATGACGACAGGAGGGAAGCTCTGGGATCTCGTCATGTTGGGCCGTGCTCGGACACCGGTACATCTTTCCCGGGAAAGTTGCTGTTCTCCTTAGAACGCAGACGCAAACTTCTGATCTCTCATAGGATCTGAGTCAGAGAGGGAAGTGGCACTAGATATGAATATATGCATGTAAACCATCCCCACCACATGAAGGGCTATATCTGGGCTATATAAATCTATAGTAGGGCTGATTTCGCCTGTTGGGGGCTGGGACTCTTGGTTAGTCTAAAATGGGGTTTGGTTTAGGAGTGGCCATGCTGATGGTGTTGACTAGTCCGTGTGGAGCTGAGGAGGCAGGGCTGGGGGCTGTCTAGAGGCTGGGGATCTCTGTCAGTCACACAGGTCTCCACAGGGCAGGGCCAAGGTGGGAACAGGGCAGGCTCTATGAAGGTCAGAGGAGTTTGGGGGTCCATCTGTGGAACGGGCCTTAGCCCAGGTACCACTGTGGTGGGGAAGAGACAGAAAACGTTGATTAGCATTGATGAACACATAACATTGAAGAGCATTGATGAAAAGTTGCTTTCATGGCTGAAAAACAGTTAATAGTTCCCCGGCTTCAAGGACTGTACGCGTCTAGCATTTAGTTTTGCCAACTTGCTTAGTCTTGAATACTTTTTGACTGGTTGGACTTGCATATGCTTATTCAATCTCTTCTTGTGTGTTTGTTTCTCTCTGTGTGTGTGTGTGTGTATGTGTGTGTGTGAGAGAGAGAGAGCGCCTGGTGAGCCAGGTTAGTAATCCCTCAGTGGAATGGGCTTATTGATTGACCCACTCCATTGTTCACATTTCCAGCCAGTGAGCAAAAGCCCTACAACCACCACCCCTCCTCCCTCTATCCTCCCCCTCCCCCGCTCCCTCTATCCTCCCCTCCTCCCTCCATCCCTGCCCTGTAAGTTCAAGTTCATCTCTGTGTTACATCACGTCTGGTTGCCAGGGACAACGAGACAGTCTAAGACGTGACTATCATTAGCAAGCTGTGCCCCCCCTCCTCTCGTCCCTTTCTCTGTCCCGTCCCGCTGGCCAGCCAGGATGTTTGTCTGCAGTACCTCAGCCTGTCTGGGAAACACACTTGCTGTGTTTAGGGGGGACGTACTCACATTCACATGTTTACACACACACACACACACACACACACACACACACACACACACACAAGCACGCACAAGTTCACTGACTTCAACATAAAATTATGAAATATGAAAAAAATTTAGGTTTAAGGTCAATGTTCTAAGGAATTACTTTGAAATTCAAAATCCTAAATAAAAGAAGTCCGCTAAAGAAGGGCCCATGGTAAATCCATACTAGCTGCTTCTCCAGGACTCCCTCTGTTCTTCTCTGTGTGGCTAGCCAGGCCTGTTTGCTCCGGACACGCTGGAATGTCTCTAAATGTGTGTGTGCGCGCGTGCACGGCTGTAGCTATCGAAGGGAAGACTGGAAGGTTAGTTTTTAATCAATACAACTTGCTGACGCGGGACTTTTCTGTCCTGCTCTCTCTCTCCCTCCCTCTCCCTCTGCACTGCAGATTCCCCCTACAAAACTTTTTGACCTCTCTTCTTTTTCCTCTCCTGGTCCCTTTTAACCCCATTGGTCCCCAGTCTTGAGAAGATATTACAAAGTGAAACCTCTTCCAGACCAAAGAGAGTATGAAGAAAGGGTTTGGTGGGGTTGTGGATTGTGCATGTGTTTGTTTGGTGAACAGGGAGAGGGTGACATAGAGATAGAGAGTTAGAGAGAGTTTGAGAGAGAGACAGAGAGGGAAAGGGAGAGAGAGTTAGAGATAGAAACATAGCTAGAGAGAGAGAAAGAGAAAGAGAAGAGGGAGATAGTTACAGGATATCTGTCTACAGATGGTTGTCCTGTAGCTGCTACAGTATAGCACACTATATCAGACACGCGTTAGTTTGTGTATGTTTAATGGTTTCTTGTGATTCCTGAAAAGAACAACACAAACAAACACTTATAAAGGCATGCATGCACACAATCAGACACACACACACACACACACACACACAAGAACACCAAACAAGGAACCCCAATGAAAAGAAAGAAAGAAAGAAAGAATGAGACCGGTAAGAGAAGATAAGTAGAGGGTCTTAACCCAACACTGGTGTTCCCCATGGCCAGCTTCTACCTAATGGATAATCTTACTATGAGTGGATTTGTGTGTATCTGTGTCTCTCTGCAGAGGGAAGCCATTCACTGCACAACAGAAGCTGATAGAAGGGGCTTTCTATTTCAGAGTCTGAACACGCATCAAATTCAAATGACTGCACCCTCTTACCTACAGTCAATGCTCAGACCCTACACCCCATCCCGACCACAGCGCTCTGCCGCCGGATGCCGCCTTGTTGCCCCCTCACTCCATGCAAAGGGCAGTCTAGCACCTCGGTTACAACTTTTCTCTGTCCTTGTCCCTCAGTGGTGGCATGATCTCCCCACAAACATTAGGACCACAACGTCTTTGTACACTTTCTGTCAACTTAAAAGACTCAATTGTTTCGATTCTATTTTGCTTAGATGTAACATGTTGCATCTGCCTTGCACTTAAATTTAATATACTAAGTAATTGTTTGTACTAAGAAATGTGTTTTATATTAGGTTTGGTCGATGGCTCTGTTTGTAGCCTGGTGTTTAATGTAACACTTGCTTAGCTCTTATCTAGGTGATTAGGTCAGGGATGCACTTATTTTATCTACCTGACTTGTAGTTTTTTACCTTCTCTTGTTGTAGGCACTATGTTTTGTAAGTGGCTTTGGATAAAAGTGTCTGCGAAATGATTGCAGTGTAATGTAATGCATACATTCCACATGTTTGTCTGTGGGTGTATGAAGCTCTCCAAGGAGAAGGCTGGTGAAAAACCTTCAGTATTGGAGATTCACAGAAAAATGCAAACCGTAAAACTTTACTCTGAGTGGTGCTAATGTAGCATTCATAAACCATAAAGCGTTATAACACCCTATGTTTATAAAGCCATATATAAATGTTTTACATCGAGTTTTGTAACTTTGACATGAAACATAATGAAAGCCACTTCATGAAGACATTCAGAACATATAACAGTAATAGTAAAGTTGCTTTATGAAAACATTTTGAGAAATTTTTGACAGTGTTATATCATTGTCAGAGTGTAACACTTTACTTACAGTGGTGAAAAGTAGGTTCTATATCACTTATCATTTATAAGCCATTATGGATACTATATGATGCCACCAGCTTCAAAACAGTTTAATAAGTGTTCTAAACAATATATTGCTGAGTATTCATGTGTTCATAACAAGCATAATTGTAGCTTAGTTGAAATATATGTTATAACTGCTACACAGATGATTTTCTATTGAGACAAAGTAGTTACCTTATGAATGTCTTTATGAAGTGGCTTTCATAATGTTTAATGCCAAGGTTACAGAACTCATATATAGAACATTTATTTATAGCTTTATAATCATAGGCAGGGTGTTATAATGCTTTCTGTCATGCATATAACAGCTTATTGAATGCTTTATGAATGCTACATTAGCACCACTCAAAGTGAAGTGTTACTGAACAAACAAGCTATTCATTATATAAACTCTCTTTAATGTATGCTATTGAACTGTAATACATAAAGAAACAAAAACATATCCTTCCTCACTTCTATGCATGGCTACCAGCTAACTTAAGGAGGTGGACAATGTGCTAAGCTTAAAGAAAGCATTACATTGCTGTGATACTGTGTAGACAACACCCCCACATGGAAGACGTTAGCATAAAATGGAACGTTTGAGATAAGAATTAATTTCTTACTCGGTGGTTGGCATAATTGAATGAGGTTGAAAAAGCGTAAAAAAAAGGCCATGCCAAATGTATGGTTGGGTAGACAACAAAAACCATGAAAAGTCATTACACGGCCGTGAGATATTCAGGAAGGCAGGAAAACGGTGACGCTTGGCAGCTCTTGTCCTGTGTCTCTTAACTTTTCTCTCCGTTCTTACTAAGTCGCTGTGAGTTCATGTGTTTGCATGCGAGGAAATTGGCCTGCATTGTGTTTTTCTCCTGACTTGTGACACTCTTCCTCCCCATCAAACCCAGGGGCACCAGAGCCATTGTCTCTAAGCACCATCGAGTCATCTCACTTCTAGCTGATGACGACCAGTCTACACGTGTGTGTGTGTGTGTGTGTGTGTGTTCATGACAACAGGGCAGGAGGTTCAAATGGATAGCTGCTCATTGCTTTAACCCACATGGAATCACACACTGCAGCCAGAGTAGAGGAAGAAGGAGAGCGAGCCACACACACGCACGCACGCACGCACGCACACACACACACACACACACACACACACAAAGGGAGTCATGGCGGGGAATGGAGGGTGTTCCAGGGCCTGTCAATGGTATCTGTCTGCAGTGTACTGTAATCCGTGACGTGCGGTCAGGGGAGGCAGAGGCTGACCTGTCATAGCCTGGCCTACTCCAATGAAAATATTATAAAGATAACTATAACTAAATAAAAAATAAAATAAATGTTAAGATTATTATCCTAATCTATAAATGAAATTTCTGTGATTCCAATCATTTTCATAGTAAAAATTGCCAAATTTGCAGAGTTACGCTGAAACTATGGAGCCGATAAGTGAGGCAGCAGCGTGTTCAGCCTCACCTCTGATTGCGCAACCCCTCGGAAACTGGATGGAGCGCGGGGCCGCGGACACAAAGCATGTCTGCTACTCTCTGCCTATGCCACCAATGTAATATTTATAGATCCCTTCATTACATGTCCTCACCTTCCATAGTACAGCTAACTCATTTCACATATCGGAACTTTACCGTATAACGATATTTAGGCTTGCTGGTCTCGTCATTAAATTGCAGTAAACGAGCACCAGAGGAGGCAGCTGTCACATCTGCCTCATTGAGAGGCGTGTGTATTGAGCCCGCGTGATTGACACTCGCTCTCCGTCAACGTTCGCAAGCAAATTTTTATTAAATAAATCAAATTTCTTGTGCGTTGTCAACGCATAACACAACGGTATAGTTTTCTTTCAAAATAACTAGTTAAACTTTCCGGCATCGCGTTAGGTAGACGTTTTGATTAGCCAAAAAGCAGTTCAAGAATAAGTATGGATATCAGAACGTGAGTTTGCAATAAAAACCAAAACACTGTACAGACCCCAGCAGATTCAATCCCAGGCCAGTAGCCCCAGCCAATGATATAATGAATGATTGCGAAGGTTTGGCTGACGCCAAAGTATAGAAGCACATGTAAGTTCTTTGCTAACACTGTGTCTCAAATTGCATTCTACTTTTTCTTGTACAAGTTGTAGTAGGTACTTCAGCTGCACTTGCAAATATGTACTGTTGCATGCATTTTTGCCATACTGCATTTGACATGGTTTGTATTGGGATATGCTTGATCTTTTTCTGGCTTATTTGATAGCTATATATAATTATATATAGTGTATATATATTGAAACGCAGCCTCTGCCTCCCTTGCCATTTACCTCACCACACGTCACTGACTGTAATGGTGCTGAGAATACCTGAGTCCGGCTGTGAGAGAGAGACAGAGAGAGAGAGAGACAGAGAGAGAGAGAGAGAGAGAAATAGAGAGAGAGAGCCATAGAGAGAGAGAGAGAGAGGGTGAGATGGAGACAGAGCTGCGCTTTCTTTTAAAATGTGATTATTTCAAACTCATTCGAGAAACCTTCTTTCCCAAACTTCAAACCTTATGTTCAAACTTCAATGATAGTTCAGATTTACAAAAACTTGAATACGTTCTGGGTGAAATTAGTGAGTGTGCCATAATGGCAGGACTCTATGTCACATCTTGCTACACCACCAGACAAGAGTCACTTCTTGAATGAATTACAAATGATATGCTATTTTTATGTTTATAATAATCAATACTGTTATATTAGTTTTTTTTAAATGTACATATGCTTTTGCAATGTTTTGTATTTTCATGCCAATAAAGCACCATTGAATTGAATTGAATTGA
>JAVQIZ010096354.1:0-13857 GCA_036023535.2 Galaxias brevipinnis | reverse complement strand
TTTTCAGCCAATCACACTATCACCTGTGTGTGTGTGTGTGTGTGTGTGTGTGTGTGTGTGTGTGTGTGTGTGTGTGTGTGTGTGTGTGTGTGTGTGTGTGTGTGTGTGTGTGTGTGTGCCACTCTAAATTCTCATTTAGACTGGCTAGCCAACAGATTGCCAAATACCCGGTACGGGTGGGCTGTGACAGATCTAATGCATAAAATAAAGGATTAGAAGTGGCATGGTACTAAGAGGTCCCAGAAACAAAAGGATTAACCAGGGGACAGGATATGGGTCACACCTGATGGAGAGTGTAACCAACCAGTCAGTCTGCACCAAGGCCTCTTCATAATCCACCACAGAAGGCCATGGGTGTGCAGGCTGTGTGCCGGGGGAGGGGAGGCCAAGAGCAGGGTCAACCTTGGGGTTGGTCAGGGTCAGGGGCTTTTACTCGCACCATCTGTCCGTAAAGGCAAACGTGAAACTCATCAAGCGTGTCGCTTTCCCACCTTCATAAAATGCAGCTCGTATACTTGTATTCTATGACTTTGGCTTTCACAGGATTGTCTGGAGGATGTGTTTTTCTCTTTCAATCCCCTTCAATACTCTCTGACCTGGCTCACGGGGGCTCAGATTACACTGGGGACCATTTGCCAAATTGGCAGCAGATGAGGATTACAAGGTTTAGCTTTCTGTTACACTGTTGGTCTCGAGAGATTCTTAAAGGTTCTTGCATTTGAGTAAGTTACCGACGTTGACAAGAGACGGTTTAAAGACAGTTTAAAACGGTTTAAAACTGTGTCACTTAGTAACTCCATTTACACTATCGTTTCTCATGACATCCTAAAACTGAACGAGCAAGGGAAGCCTCCACCATTTTACTTCCACTTATCAGGTTTGTTCAGATCTGGTGATCAAACACGTGGGAGAGAGAAAGAAAAGGTTGCTACAGTTGGGATTCATAGTGAGCGGGGGAGAGGACGGAGATGATATCGCGGAGCTGTAATTTCTCTGACACGTCGTCTCTGGTGGTCTGGGAAGACAGACCTAAGCGGGGGCAGCAGATCTGATAGCTCTCTGCCCCCAGTAGCCCTCCCCAAAAGACACTTTGGCCCATGGGTCAGGGAAGAAGGAAACTCACTGACCTACATACACATCCCCTAAACAAGCATCTGCTCTGCTCCGTCCATACCTTAGGCTAATATGTAAAGCAAATGTACTTTGATGAGCCTATTTCACAGAGACCCTAAAGACTGGGTTCATGTGCCCTCTCAGATGATGGCCACCAAGTGGGATTTTCATAAGGGATTTAATCAAATATTGCCATCTGCATCACAAGGATAATTACACATAACTCTGCGATGGAATGTGGTACAGACTGGAGCATGGATCAAAAGGAGATGCAAGAAGATTATTGTCATTATTGTATCATCAGAATAAGATCGTTGTGTTCAATCTTGTGTTCTAAGCCCCCGAGCAGGTCAGGTTTTATGAAAGAGGATTAAATCCCAGAAGCCAAATAGATTAAACAGTGAGTAAATTACTGTACAGTGCTTAAACCCAACACTTCATCCAACCTGGGATAAACATGTATGGTGGTTTAGGGCTTTCAGAGGACCAGACATGTGCAAGTATGTGTGTCTTTGTGTGTCACAGGGTGTCTTACAGAGCCCTGAGATAACATGATGATGCAGTTCATATCATACGAGCAGCATTCGATCAACCTCTGTCTAGATAGAACACTGCTGCTGCACTTGACACCACTGTATTACGCTGGCAGGTCTTAATTAGAATCCATCATAACTGCTGTACCGTCTTTGACATTTTGAGGGGACACTCGCCAAAGCCACGTGGCTGTAAAAACGAGAAGGCTTCCATTTCCGTTCAGCAGCCTGGCGAGGTCTTGGCCGTGTTGTGACCATTTTCTTGTTTGTGTTGTAATATTAAAAGGGAACACTCTGACCTTCTGGAAGAAGCCTCTAATGGAGCCCTAATCATAGTGCTCACACTGGCAGGGACTATAAATACAATCTGACACTATATTTTCTACACGTCAACATTCATTACCAGATAGAAACAATGGTAAATCTGAATGTAAGTCAATTGAGAATTTTTCAATGATGTCAACATAGCTTTTTTTCAAAGAGTAGAGTAATGGAGTAGAGTATTAGGGCATGTCTGAGGCATAGAGTTAATTTCATTAACAGTTAAAAACATTTACAGATGCTTTTGTTATGACTGATTGTTTGCATTAGAAAAATGCAGTTCATTTAATGTACTGTACTTTAACGTTTTTAAGTGTGATTGGATATTACTTTGAATTGAGTGAATACTGCAGCCCAGATTCTGTTGAACATGCCACATCTTGTCGGAGATGGTGAGATGTCACAAATTACCATGTGAGGGATTGTCACCAACCTCTTTATGCAGAATTGAGAGACAAATCATATTGACCGATGATTTAGATGCTTTATTTTCAAAATACTTTTCATTGCCTTTTTTAAA
This sequence comes from Galaxias brevipinnis, assembly GCA_036023535.2. Classification (NCBI taxonomy): domain Eukaryota; kingdom Metazoa; phylum Chordata; class Actinopteri; order Galaxiiformes; family Galaxiidae; genus Galaxias; species Galaxias brevipinnis. Next base: position 11,370 of record JAVQIZ010096354.1, on the reverse strand, counting down.
TAATTAGAAATGCATGAGCACTGCCTGTGTGTGCATGTTTATTCTTTGTTGTGTGTGTGTGTGTGTGTGTGTGTGTGTGTGTGCACGCTCAGTTCTCGATACAACACGTGTGAGTGTTAGACTACAACATCTGATACTTCACAAGTACTTCTCTAATACTGAATCAACAGAATAATAACACCATGACTGACAATACGAGCTTATACTGATTCATAGCCAACCTAACACCAAGCTAATATATTAGAATGATGCAGATAGCCACCATTACACCATAGCAGTATTGTCTTTGGAGAGCACTAATGACGTGGTAACGTGCCCTACGGCAGCTCAGTGATAGAATGAATGGATAAACTGACTGGAACTGAATGCCTAGAGGCCATAATAAGGTGCTCCATAGTAGGGTAGCAGCCCAAAGAAGAGACATTGATCGCCTTCTTTTATCTTCTGGTACCGATTGCTTCTTCACAGGGCCGTTTCCCCTCAGGTCATCCCCCGAGTGTTATTGTTGTGGTGGAGGGAGATTGTGTGTTTTTCTGTATGTGTAAATGTGTATGCGTGTGTGTATGTGTGTGTAGTGGTGGGGGAAGTTGGGGGGTAGGATGATTCTAAGGGCCTGTGACTGACAGGGGCCCTGAAAAATTAATTGAATATTAGGTGGCCTGGGGTGGTGGGGCCCAATGTGATATCTTTACATGGGGCCCAAAATCCCTGGCGGCGACCCTGGTATGCACTAATCAAAATGGAGAATTCAATTAATTAATTATCCACAGGCATCTCTGTTGAATTATATTGGGTGAATTGCTCTTTGTAATGGTTTGAAATTGCAATGCAATTCTCATATTGCCAGCATTTTCATTGGTACGACAATTAAAATCTCTTAATAATTATCTATTTTACAAAAAGATGACTGAATATTGCCCTGTCTAGTTAAATGAACTGGGATCCTGTGATATTGAAGGTATGCTAAGCAACTAAGTTTACTCAAGTGACAAGTAGACTCATTATCTGGCATTAGAATACATCTTTAAAGAATTTTTTAAATATTTTTTTTTCTGGGAAAGATTGGCAGTGGGTTAAGTAATTTTGCTACAGCACAAAACTGAATTGCACAGGTTCGGGGTTTAAGCAAGCGATTTCCATTTTCTCTGGAGTGAGTGTGTTTTCTCATTCTGATATACTGACTTGAATTACGTTCGAGCATAAGTGTGTACAGTTTTCAGCATAGATTTCAGAGTTTATATGATTTTAGACTTTTTGTTAAGTCAAAGTGCTTTATCTAAACAGTATATATATATCCCCAAATGCGCAAAGTAAACTCCACTTAATCACAAACACATTTAGACCATATGCCTTTTGGGGATGCATTCTTCCGTTAAAAGAGCAAGAGCATCTGCTGTATTGTCAGATCTAAATAAACTATTTTATTTTTTTTAAGCGGACTACAAACTAAGTTGCGTGGCTCTGCCAGCAACACCTAACATTTCTCTCCCCTAAAACCCTGTCTCTCAAAATATATTCCTGGCTCTTTGTCCACACTGAGGTCACGCCATGCAGAGATGGATAAGGGGGGGGACGGGGGGACGTGGGAGCCCACACTGAGCCACAACCACCGTGCACACTTCTCTTGCTGCAGCTAATGATCCAGGGAAGCTGAGCGTCCGTCTGCCTACCTCAGCCGCGCCGCGGGGAGTCCGAGGCAGCCAAAGGAATAGAACGGGCTGAGGCACGATGGGTTTCCCTTTTCATCCCAGCGGAACTCTCCAGCCCGTGCAGAGATCTGACACATCAACAACAACAACCACCTAGGGAGAAAGAAATGGAGATGAGAATATGCAAATAAACATGAGCGGCTTGCATACCACACTGTCCATTCAACTAGCGCAGGTTAGGTATGTCACACCGATTAAACAGTAACTGGAAAGAGAACATACATAAATGAAGCAGCCTCTATCAAATAGAAACAATCTCATTAAAGTAATTAAACAAGTAGACATTACATATATGATGTTACGGATTCAAATAAACTCAGAATATTTTTTATGTTTCAAAGTGTCAATTCAAAGCCTATCCCCAAAAGGATGAGTCGAGCCCAGCAAACCACCCACGCGGAAAAAATTAATATCTTCTACCGCCCTCGATTTCTTTATTAATATTTCAGATGTATTGTAAGAGGGGGAGCTAAGGAATTGAGGATGAAGACATTCCGGTTGATCTTTGAAGAGGGGCCCGGCCCTCCAGACCATTCATAGGGGCTCAGAGATAGGTCCTGCCGGAGCTGAGGTGCAAAGTCATTCAGATGGAAGCATATCTTGCAAATGGGTTCAGTGGGCCACCCCTGCTGCGCTGTTGCTTTGGCTTTGTGCTCCTACCTAACACAGATTCTGGCAAAGCTGTGTGCTTGATGATAGAGGTGATTGTGGCTTGCCTTTCTTGAACAGTCCGTTTGACTAGCGCAGAGTGTGCCAGGCAATATAGTGGTCCACCAGTCAGGCAGGGGACACAAAAAAGTGGACTCTAGTTAAATGTCTTCCCAAGATTCACCTGCTGTCCAGGAGTTCTGTCTGATGTGAATGGACCAGCCGACGACAGGTTCTAGAAGAGGAACAGATGGACTCCCACTCTAAGATATGATAAACGTCCTTTTCTAATCATGAGAACAGAAAGGAAGATAGGGCAGCAGGGATAAGAGGCTTACTGGGAGAAAAGGGGAATAGGATGAGGGGGAGGAGGAAGAGGAAGAGGAAGAGGAAGAGGAGGAGGGGGGGCAGAGAAAACAAACTCCCTGAGGGCTCTGCGATCCAAAATGGAGGGGGGTTTGGAGTGTGACACTCAATATGACAACACTTTAAAAGAGTGGGGGTGAAAGAGAGGGGGCTGATAAAGGGGGTTTCTGTTTGGACAAAAAACAAAAGGAGAAGCTGGGATGATGAGCTGGAGACGAAGGTGATTGCTGCCATCTCCGGATCCATGGAGAAACAGCAGCATTGTTTTGAGCAGGGCAGTGCGCAAACAGCAAACCTCGTACATCTTCTTTCTACTCTGCCCGATATTGAAGGTTTGCAAACTGAAGGAAGAGTGCACTTTCTCTGCATCCCAGAATTGTGTTACATAAGGAGAAATTACCTCAGGACTTATAGCAACCAAGGCACTTTGGCTGCCAATACCTGCGCTGCCCTGTTTGGATTACCCACACCCTTTATTGAGGGCATTACTTAAAGTCACCAAGGCGAGAATGTCTAGCACTGAAATGGATGGGATTTTCCCCTGGAAGCCACACAGATAGATTTCCAGCAAAAGAAGCTAAAATTGGAAATAACATCCAGACAAGGGAAGTGCATACAAATTGAGAAATAAGCCTGACTCCACATTTCTCTCAGCATCTGATCCTCTCTAAAATGTCCTGAACTAGACACAGATACTTTCGGCTGACAATAGGGAAGAACTCCTCTATTACGTCTTTTGGCAAAGTTCTGAAGTGTTCCTGTCTACTTCATGTGGTGGCTAATAGGCTGTCTACCTTAAAAAATTAAACTTCAAAGCATAAAATATCAGCGAGTGTGTTTTCAGCTATGTTCAGTCTGCAGAATTATTTTAGGAGGACAATAATAATAGAGTGTATTAATCAATGTAGCTATTTTCAGTAATTCATTATTTCCTGTTGGGAAGTTGTGTTACAACCAAACCCAATGTCACTGAAACAATTGTCTTTGCGTTGGTTTGAAGTTCCCAATGAGAATGTACCCAGGTGGAAGTGAAGAAAAATCAACAACATAACCTTCCCAGTACTGGACAGAAGATTAGAAGAGGAGAAAAGATGAAGGGTCAGGATATATCGGCATCACTCTCTCAACATTATAAAGCTGTCTGTGTGTGAATGTGGAACAGAGGACTTTCCAGCAGCATCAAGATGAGACGCTAGACTTGCAGACACATGGCCTGGAGAGGGTTGTCTGTTTATAACAGATAAATCTTTCCAACCTTCCAGCAACATTTTATATTAATATCTAGAGGAATGGGATCCTGTGGGTTTCTTTTTTTAAATTAAACTGCCGCATATTTAATTTTATTCTTTTGGGCTCATGTGGGGTATTCCAATTTATTATTATCAGGCATGAAGCCTGTCTTTTGAGGCACAGTCATTTCATTTTTATTATGAACCAGTCAATTAAAGTTGTTCAGGCACATTCCCCTTCCTTCTGATTATGTGTCGTCTTGCGAACTTAGATTACACATACTGTAACACAGGAATGTCCTCCAGGTGCAATTTGAATGAAGTAAGCTTAAAATAAGATGGAATAGTGTAGGGGGAAAAAACTATCTGGATTAGCCAACGATGGGTTTGTTTGATTTAAAGAAAAGCCCTGAAAGCATAATCCAACACAGGTGGTCCCATTCCGCTCTCTCGTGGCTCTTTCCTTTTCACTGGATAGAAACAAATTAAGGTCAGCCGTTCAATTTAACTGCACTGGAATGTCTCCTCTGACAATTATTTACTTATTTCTTTACTTACGTTATTGATTGAAACCTGCATTTCCTCTGTCCCTGCACAGCAAATCAAACATTAGAGTGGTGTTACGAGGCCAGAAAGTTCACAGTCTCTCTCAAAAAAAGGGAAATAAACTACGCCGTCCACATGGAGACAGAACCGAATAAAGCTTGGAGGACCAATTTAGCAATTACACATTGCTGGAGTAATCTTATCCCAGGCACAATGACGTTTATGCATATCTCTCTGCCACTGAGGTGCAGGACAATGCTCTGTATTCATCTCCATTGTAAAACCCATCTGAAGCCCCCAAGTCCACTCAAATCAAAGGATATGTTTCCCATGTATAATGACAACTGCTTTGCATAAACAACAACGTGATAGCGCGGTCAACCGATAAAAGTTCATTCGTCGGAGGATTCTTATCTGATGCCGTCTCAACTGGTCCTGGAAGAATATTCCATGAGCAGAACTACTTGATCCAATTCACATTGCTGTTCCTCAGAACCTCTTACCTGGACCTGATCCCTGGATCTCTATCTCACCAGTTCGTTCACAGTCAACTAGAACTCTTTTGTCCTCACAAGTCCACAAAGCATGACACAACTAATTTCAAGTAAGCAGATGCAAAGAGGAAAACAGTGCAGATGCTCAAATATGGGCTCTCATTAATAATTTGGGGGAATTACTCTCGTCTGAGGCTTTATTACTGATTAATTTCACCATCTGTCTGTCTCTGGAGCCTTGATGTAGGAAAAAAAAAGATAAAGGAATCAACGCAGATTTAATTATTAAGTCAGGTGAAATGAATATGGGGAAGGCCCTTCTTCCCAGGAATAAAAAGACAAACAGGATAACAAACACACTTCATGCTTCGATTTATACTTGGGTGCCCTCTCAAAGTAAGTTGAGAGTTTACATTTTTTTTTCCTTATGTCTCTTTCTCTCTGTGGAAGTTTACATACTTTCCACAGCCTCAAGTCCCATATTGAGTGAGAGCTGACGCTGGCAGCTCCCATGGCGACGAGACAGCTGACTGCACTCACTCTGTCAATTGGGTCAGGTCCGCTTGACATCCCTGACAAGTCCCTGCCACAGGGGTTCTGCCTCTGTCCCCTCAGGCACAGGCACTGGCCCAAGAGTCACCTGTGGTGCCTGCAGGGTGTGAGGGAACCTGGGGGACCCTCCTGGTACAACCGAGGCTCGGGTGGGTGTGTGTGGGGTGTGCCTGGACGGGAACTGAGGCCTTCTTTTAATTAGTCCATGAAGGATCCCCAGGCATCCATCCAGCCTGCATGTTTAGGGGGGAAGATGACTGCTCCCTTCCCCGGCCTCGCTGCATTATTAAAGCTGACGGGACTCGTTGCGGAATGTCTCTGCCATTCTCTTTGTACTGCGTCTCTCTCTCTTCCTCTGCCCCCCCCCCACCTCCCTGCTCTTTCTTACTGCCTCCCCACCGCCCCCCATGCATCCTCTGTGAAGTGGAAATGTTGCCCCATTAAAAACCGTCAACCTGGAGGAGATCTTTGCTGCACTTATGTTAATGTATTCACAACAAAAAAATATCACAAGAGGTAAAAAAAAAAAAAGTTGTGGAGAGAGGCAAATTTGTATGAAATAATATCTACATCACTCAAGCTATGAAAGTGGAGTCGTATATCTTAACCACTGGAAAATAATAGCCTACTAATGTCGTTTGTTAGGAAATACACACAACCAAAAACAAAACCCAACTGTAATGAATGAAAAAAGTTCAGCATACGTCAGCCTTTGTTTTTGGCATAGTAGTTCTAGTGGGCGGTAGGAAGACTCCCACTAGCCCTACCTATCAAACTGTTAATATCTGCATGGCCTGCTAGGGATTAGCCTTTGCAATCACTTAACAATTAAAATATAACGAGCCAGCAGAATATAAGTGGCGCATAAAATTACTGTTGAAAATAAGGGTCCCCCTACTAATCTTTTCTTCGGCATCGAGGCGGGTTTGGGTCGGCCCCCTTACCTCCATAGAGAGCATTGGTAATGATATACCGTAATCAAATTGGTTCCCAAGAGGGTCACCCTCTTTCCTTTCTGCACTTAATGGGGAGAAAGGAGGAGAATTAAGTGTCCTTTTGATCCATGCCTCTGAATACTGAACATGCAACAAATTAAAAAGGGAAGGGAGCTGCACCTGCCTGGAGAATTGGTACACAACAATGGAGGCTTTATTAATCTGACATGCCATTATTGATTGCAGTGGGCGTGTTTCTTATTGAACCAAGCACCATAATACAGAGCCCCATTAGAGACCAGTGACATATTAAACTGTATAAATTAATATAGCTACAACAATGAGACGATGGCGACACAATTATGTTTCTTTATTTGCCATCAGAGCATGATTGAGCAATCTTTGTCATGTCCATTGGTAAAGATTGAGATGTAGATATACAGTAAGACATTTGCCTGTTGCTGACCGTTTGGAGACCTATTTATTTATTTAATTATTTTACCAGGCAACTAATATTTAAGTCACAAGGTCTTGCCACATAAGATGTCAGGCAGAAGCAGCACCTGATACCCATTTAGAAGGTGCTGATGGATGTGACCCCAGCATTCAGATAAAAAAAGCCCGTTAACATTTACATAAAACATCCCTGCCTGGAGGCCAGTAAAAGCAACACTATTACCTTTTTTTTTTTTTTACCTATCTTTCTTTTTGGATGCAAATGTATGTGTGCACCTTTTCCTGCAAACCCAGAACATCGTGAGTATATACGCACAAATGGGACAGTAACCATGACTACAGGGGACCGCTAATAGGATTAAGTGATTTGCATTTTCTACGAAAATAAAAATAATTTCCATCATATTAAAATTTAACAGCGTGTTGGCATTTTCTTCAGTGACTGTTCTGCCTTATTTAAAAGCATTGTGTCTTTATATACAGTCTGATCATATTTGTCATACTGCAATGATTTTGGAAACTCATAAAATATCTAGGCTACATTTCTACATAAACGTTGTTATTGTAAGGGATGTGTTTTTTGTTTGTCATTGCTAATTATCTCAGATTCCACATTGCACATCCCTCTTTTTCCTTCCTTTCTAATTTTTATTGATCGTTTAAATTTGTTTTGTTTGTAGTCAGACTGTAAGGCTGAGTGAGACACTCGAAAAGAAAGCTCAGTTCAGTCTGGACAATTTACGCTATGTTTAACTACATAGGTGGAGGCTTGGGTGGAGGTGGGTACGCAGTAACAAGCAGAGTATAGTAGCGTAGAGCAGCGGTGAGCAGCAGTACGTGGCGCAGCTGTTGGAGCTGTCATGCGGAAATGGGTCCGGCTGTGAAATAGCCAATGTGCTAAGTGAATTGTGGTTCAAAAATACCGCGTTAAACTTATGAGCGTATGCGAGTGGTTGATTGGTGTGACGTAGAGAATTAATTGAAAATATTTCAAATTTTGCGGCTGTGAAAACCAAAGGACGGAGATAATTATCATAAGAGAAAACGCCGTTTTTTACGCCGTCACAGGTGACATAAAACAACGTAACATACGCCGCTCTAAAGACAATTAGTAACGCTATAAAAAGCGGCATTGTGTTGCGCATTTTACACCGTTTTTAATCACAACGAGTCTCAAGACGTTCTCCAAGTGTCACAACGCATCTCAAAACGCGCCAGAAAGTGGCGAATTGTGACCCATTTGGATTTCCATAAAAATATGCACAACAGGAGTCAGAGCGCACACGGGCATGTGTGGGATGGGCCTTTGAGAAGAATAGGAGGGATCAAAGACTCAGAAGGTTGGCGTTTTTTGAGTGTTGTGATTCAAATTCTTGCAATTTTCCCCCCAATTCTCTAGAACTACATACTGCACCTTTAACCTGAGGATACTTTAGGGCAACATACAGTGAGAGGTCATGCTACAAAGTAGTTTACAGCTTTTGAGGTGAGCTGAACAATTTTATACACTCAGATTACAACCACAAATACAGAGTGGTGATATTAGAATATGAGGTACAGAATGAAAAGCTGGATGTCACTTATATATAACTTTAAGAACCCACCAGAACAGTGGCATTAGGTAGTTATGATTGGCCTCAGACCATGCTATTTTGACATGCTAATTTGACATGCAAATTTGACGGGCCCTAGTGCCCGCTAGTTACTAGTACTAAACGTAGTGACTAAGTGCAGGGAGGAGGCACGCACGCACACACGCACGCACACGCACACGCACGCACACGCACACACACACACACACACACCATTAGGCTTATATATATTTTACCAACAATGTGTGAATGAGTTACTTAGGCTATTGTATTGGGAAAGTAGAGAGGTCAAAGAGAAAGCTATGAGGACCATGGAAGCGCTCTGCCACACGGAAGGTAAACATGCAGATGGTCAAAGTGTAGCTAATATTCTTCAAAACACTGATGAAAGGGATGGTTTGGTACTGAGGCACACAGAGCTGCTTTACCCACATCTGAATGAAACAGGCACTCGGCAGCGACCTGACTGAAATAATAACAACCTATTTACGTATTTGTATGATATTCAACGAGCGTTGCGTGGAGCAAAATCTTCAACAATTTCCATAATGTTCAGATAGCTTTTTGTCAGTCTTGACGTTCAGATTTTGTTCTTAACTAGCGTCTCGTTACATGATCAAACAGAGACTTGACATTGGACAATAACATACATCTTACCCAGCAATCATCATTGCATAGATGTATATGACAAAATACCAAAGAAAATAAGAAATTATTAATTTAACTGAATAGTTTTTTTAAAGCTTATTTATAGTTTTCGATTATGTAGAATAAGTGTATAATTTTGTGATAGACTGCTACTGACCATTTCACCAAAAGTAAATTTTTAACAATGATGGAGATGGGTTTGCCTTTTGGAGGGCCTATAGAGCACATGGCACCAGTTAATATTATATCTAAATTCTACGAGCCTAGGCGTATTTCCAAAGTGTCAATGTGTGACATTTGGAAGAGCTTGTTTATCTAACACTGCATTTTTGAAGGGCTCGTTTTCTCTACGGGACACTTCCACCCCCCACTACACGGGCCTCAGTGCGACCGCACTGCCTGCACTGTCTACTATACTTACGCCCCTGCACTGGAACAAAAAAGTGACTGTTACGACTTAATGATTTGACTTGAAGAATGGCTTCAACAAGTATGGAGAGTTCGAGACCCTATTGTCAGCTTTTTCCAGCGGTCAAATTCTTCAGTGAGAACAAATTACTCCGAGAAGTACACAGGCGTAGCCCGACAATATTAGACGGATTAACAAAAATGAACCACACAAGAACTACTGAGGCAGAGTTTAGTTATTGTCAGTGTCAGAATTGAGCGTAGCCTCCAGTCAGGGAGGTGAAAATTGAGAGGAAATTATCCTCGTTTCCCTTTTCCTGACAGCTAATTACATGTAAAATGGCAAACTCTGCAAAACAAAAGCAGCCATACAATTAAACTTGGATATAAACTGTTAAGTAAGCTCCAAAGGCTAAATTATACTGGCTTCCAAACTTATTTAAATGGGCACTGTTTCAGAAAAATGGAAGGACTAGCCTCCATTCTAATACAGAAAACATCATCTGGTTGTTTGTTATTAGAATCTAAATTATCAATCGTATTCGCATATTCAATGTTGTTTTTCCTTTTTATCTGAAGCTTTCTAGATTTCGTGATCTTTGAGGTATCCTTGAGGGAATTTCAAAGTATGTCCTTGTAAAATGTGAACGCTGTGAATACTAAACACCTCAACCATTTGGGTTGTTCCTGCTCGCCTACGCAAACAGCAATGTAATTACATTTATTTGAAAGAACATCACCTATTTTGAACTTTACCCGAGTGTGTGACTAGTCTGTAGTTCAGGACTTATGATTAATCATATTTAACGTGGCGTAATTGGTTTAAGGCCATTCTCCTCTTCCCTATCTTAGTTATTGGAAGTCAGGTTGGCTAAATGAGAGCCAGTGTTTGAGGGGAAGTGGGTGCTTCCTTGGTGTCTGGCCTGCAGCCTGGTATCTGTTCCCAGCCTGGCATCAGCAAACGCTTGTCTGTTTGTCCGTTCTCTACTCCACTAGCCAGAAAGAAAGGGAGAACCCCCTTAGGCCCTATGGCTAAGCTTGCTCTGGCTCTCAAACCTTCCCTGCACCCAAGGCTGCAGAGGAGAGCGTGTGTGTCTGTGCATTTGCATGCTTGTATGGATATATCTGTGTGCGGAATGTTGTGTTTGTATCTGTCTGCCTCTGTCTAATTGCCAAAGGCCTTTGATTGGCCATGTGCTTGCAATATGTAAGTTAGAAGTCTGTGTTTGATTATATCAGAATAATATATAAGAATACATTGGTGTGTGTGTTAGTGTGTGTCTGTTTTGCGCATTTAGAGATTCTATTCCAGCTGTATCACCACATCGCTTGCCTGAACCCTCATCGCTCTGCGAAGACTTTAACAAAGGAGGGAGCAGATCCACTACATCAGCACGCGACAGCTTGACAAAAGGGGAGACGGAGCACACGTCTGCCTCTGTGTCAGCCAGGCACAGCTCCAAGTCCTCTCTCCGGCTGCAACAATGTTACAATTGTGGTGATGTGACATCTTATAGTGCTGCAATGCATTTAATGATTCGTGTGAGAAAACATTTGTTAAATAATGCATATCTGTCCTCTTAGCGGTTTTTCCCTGGGCTTCATGGAGCAGAATACTTAGCTGGTGACTTTCTTTTTTCTTTTTTTTTCTCTCTCTCTCTCTCTCTCTCTCTCTCTCTCTCTATGTCTCTCTCTCTCTCTCTCTCTTTCTCTGTAGTATAGTCTGCTCTCTTCTTGTCTCTCCATGTCTCCATTTCCCTGTGTTTCCTCCACAGTGGTATGTCTTC
>JAVQIZ010096347.1:0-47825 GCA_036023535.2 Galaxias brevipinnis | reverse complement strand
CACACACACACACACACACACACACACACACACACACACACACAAACACACACACACACATACACACACACAAAAGAATGCACACCTACCATTAAGCAACTTGTACACACACAAATCCCTGAACACATGCTTAATGGTATGCCTACACATAAACACAGCACACACACAAGCACACATTCTACCCAGTAGAAAGAAGGAGAACCTTATGCTTAGAGGGGATGGACATTAGATCCAAAACAGGCTTTCTGTTTGCTGGGAGGCTGAAATGGCCCGCTGGTCTCTCCAGGTACACAGAACCGCGCATGCATCAGCAAATCCCCCCAACCCCATCTTCCGGCCAGCTTACTAGGCAACTGTGTCGTTGGATACTGTTTCTATGGCAACACGCTCCCAGCAGAAGATAAGAGGGAGATAGTCGGGGGGGAGGGGGGCAGTCGTAGTGGAAAGACAGAGGGATAATATGGTTGGAAGTGTGGACAGTGCACGTTTGGGTACACACATGCACGTGCACACACCTACACACATACAAACGCACAAAGGCCCCGGCCCCTCTCAGTGAAACCTTTCAGGGACCAGCAGAGAGAGGAAGTTGATGTCACTGATGAAAGGAAAATGGCACAGCAGGTTTTATAAGAGTAGTAGACCTTGTGGTGCAATATAAGGACAGGAGGCTCTTCCTCCTCTTACTACTTAAGGGTCACCAAAAGTACACCCAGATGTGGGGGAGAGAGAGGGAGAGAGAGAGAGAGAGAGAGAGCGGGAGGGGACTTTAATCTGGAAAGTATTTGGGACATCCAGAAAGGCTGAATGTCTCGTGTCTCTGGAAGCCATGGCGGAGTTGGGTAGTGACTAACAGACTGTGGCCGTCATGAGCTGCATCAGATTAGAGACTCTGTCTTTCCTGGCATAGGAGGACACGCTGTGTAGACAGCCTGGGGGCTAGCATGTCACCCAAACAAGGTCAACGACAGGCTGCCGCCAGTCACTACAGCCGACTAACAACCAGGAAGAAAGTCACTTGTCGTTCAGCGCACACAGCCTGTCAGACCCACTAAACCCTAGCCTAAACAACGTGCCGCACTCAATAACCTGTGCAGGTCAAAGGTCGACCGTCAAACTGACCCTGGCCCTAGCTAGTATGGCTGTGGATTAGTGCCTGGATAAGAGGCTGTGGTGTCAGTCAGACTAGAGACAGTGTGTGTTCGAGACTGGAAGGGTGGAGGAGGGCGTACTATAGTGCTGTTCTGAGGCTTTAAGAGAAAAACAACCCTCTTCTTTGTTATGGTCAGTACCCCAGAGGTCAAAGAAAAAAACTAGCTGGCTGACTGGATGTGAGTTGGAAGGTTGTTGCGCTTGGAGACACGTACCTCTCAAAAAATAATCCAAATGTTCTCTTCCTTTACAAGCTAACATAACAAAAAAAAGAGTGGAGGTTCCAGAGTGATGCCAGGTCAGGGTTAGCGTTGGAAAGAAGAAGTTGGCTGACACTCCTCTGACCTTTGTTCAGCCAAGCAGACACCTGACCTTACCCCCCAAAAAACATGTGCTCCAGTTTCACAACCAGCTTCTTATCCATGGCAAAATATCGACCCACACCGACCTCAGCCCACTCCAGCCTCTGAAATACACTTTAGATCAGGTGAACAAGGCTGTGTGTAGCCAGGCTAAAAATTTTTTTTTTTGTAGAGAGCGTGACGGCTTGGTAACCACGGTGATGAGCTCTCCGTGGTCTTAATCAAGTGTCTGCAGGCTAAGATGGCTGGCCCAGGTCAGGGCCCCCTATCTGTGGAGGAGCACCTCTGGGCTCCCATAACATGGACTAATGGTCAGAACCAGAGCCGTGGTGGACACACTACAGATTATTACCTCTCATTTAGCAGACTCCACCTGGCAGAGAAACACAACCACTAACGAGCAATTAGAGCCCTCGTACAGCTCGCGCCGATACACCCCGGACTCCTGAGAAAATGGAGGAAAGGGGTAGCGCTCTGCACTGTAGTCCTACCGGAGGTGGTGGAGGGGGTTTAGTACCTGAGGCAGCCGGAGGTGTTCTTGAAGACGGTGGTCCATTCGGCGTCGCGGGGCTTGGAGTCCTCGTTGGGCTCCTGCTCCCAGCCCGAGTGGGGGATGATGACCAGGTTGGTCATGGTCTGCAGGCCGTGGTTGATGATCACCATCTTCAGGGGCTCGTAGGACGACAAGTTCCACAGGGTTCCTGCATAGGGAGAGAGGGAGAGGGTCAATGACAGCCAGAGAACAGTGGAGGAGGAAGGTGTTCCATCGGGTTTCTCTCCTTGAAATCCTGACAGAGAGATTTCCCAGATTTGTCTATTTAACAGTGCGACACAGCCGAGAAGGATAGTCTACCCCCCCACCACACACACACACACACACACACACACACAAACAGAGCAGAATTAAATCAGTGGGTCTGTGCATCCTAAGGTCTGGAGACAAGGGAGCGGTCGGAGAGGATTTGAAAACGCAGCCAGGCACAGAGCCACAGCCACAGTGGGCTCTAGCAATAAAGAGACAATGAGGAGGGATTCCTCTGTGACAATTAGATCCACTGGAGGAGGACGGCTGGTTTGGCTGAAAAAAAAGAACATAGCAAATCGACTTCAAAGTTGGAGCAAGGACAAGGTCTCTGTTTTTCATCAACTGCCCCGTGTGCATCCTCATTCCACTCCTCCTCCTCCTCCTCCTCCTCCTCCCTGTGGATTGGTCAGAGAGCCGGGGGGGTCAGAGAGCCGGTGGTCAATATATATGTGTGTGTGTGTGTGTGTGTGTGTGTGTGTGTGTGTGTGTGTGTTTGCATTTGTTACACAATGTGCACAACTAATTAAAGTGATTTTATATGTACAGGTTTAGAAAGCAAGCAATGACCTGGCTGCTAAATTCCAATAAAATGTTATCTGAGCCTTAACTGGAGCTATTAACCGATGTGCACACTGTCGAGTGCTCATTAAAGTATGTATTCTACCTGAAAACAACGAGCAGAGGTGGCTGCCGGTGCAGGAGTGACCTGGTGAGCTAGCGAGCGAGCGAGCGGAAAGTTGGTTGAGGAGCAGCGCTGGCAGGAGCCGGCCTGGGAGGCTGATCGGTTGACGACTCCAACACTGGTACATTAGCGTCATGCCATTAGCTGTGATAAGCAGCAGTCAACGAGCAGTCAACAAGTTAGCAACCTGCGATAGACATTAATTGGCACGTACGGGTACTCCAATGTATTTCTCCTCCTCTTTTCAGAGAAAAACAAACTCCATCCAGAAATTATTAAAGAATTCTCCCGTGAATAATGTATGAAATGGGAAAGTAGTAGAACATGCATACCCATTCCAAAGTGCCTGAAATTCACATCAAAAGTAGCTGCTTAACGACATTTGCTACTGAATCAGCCTCACAGTGCTGCTATCCTGTGACAGTTTGAAAATATCTTTGTTTTATTATTATGTGAACTACAATTGTCTTAACGAACTTCAACACAAAATGAATTCAATGAAAACAAACTTTACTTACTATAAACTTCATTGGGCTACTTTGTCAACTTTGCATGTAGATTAGTGTGGTGATTTCTCCTCTTTTTAATGATACTACCTTTATGCAGGCCATCATTACTTGAATATGTTAAAACTTTTCTTGCTTTGTGTGACACAGCAAATATGTGTGCTGTATGCTGTCAAATTATTGAATCTACACTTCTACAAATGTTGACAAGATCTCAGTGTTAACAATGATAAGGTTGGTTGGTTTCCCGCAAAAAGAGGGCCTAAGCTAACCAATGTTGATGGCATATATTGCCGATAATAATCGCTGTCAGAAGACAGTGCTGTCTAGTTCTACCAAAACTATTCAAAGTCACATTCACAAAAGGCTTGAAACAAGTGTAAATTGCCTTAGGATTGTTCAAAATACTTGCTGTTGACACAAACAAAATGTGATAAACAAGGAACTGTTGAAGGGCAGCTATTCTTATCTCGCGTTCACAGTGCATAGATGACCTCTGCGCTCCTATCAAAGTCTCATTAAACTATATTGGTAGAAATATATATCTTTTAATATTTGTGGGCTAAACTGACTGCATCTTGTTTGAAGAGCAACACTACAGGGTATTGTTTCAACATAAAACGTCTAAATAAATATAAATTAATTTTTGCTCTGTAAATGAAGTCGACAGAGAAGCAAATTAATCGGGGACCAGGGTGAGCGAAAGCTCTACAATAAATAAACCAATTTCCCCAACTTTTAAATGTCTGAAAGCAACCCAGCACAATATTACCTCTTGGCATTAATGTTTTCCCCCAAAAATTTGATATCCATCATTTACACGAAATCCATTCATCTCATCGTTACATCCCAAGTAGTTCCTAACAGTTCCACAAAAGACCAAAATCACTCTGAAACTGACCTCTGCTAACCAAGCCATGACCTTTCCAAGCCTTCACAATGGGCCATCAGGGCTAAAAAACTGTCAATGACAACAGAACGCACCAGGGTCTGTCCGTATTACAGGGTTGGGAGATATCCCTTTCTCACCACGGTAGCAGTGCTTGGTCACATATTGCAGTCACAGACATACTCTTTAAGGACACCTATATTGAAGGCGTTTCCTTTTCAGGTACCGTTCGATATACACTTTGAGGTACAAGCTGGAGAACTGACAGTGAACCCCCCACAGAAGTCAGGTACGCCTGTGTAACTCTGTTTCAGCTTCCTTCAGGAACACTCGACTGTTTTTCAGCCTCTCCGGGCTCCCGTGAAACAGCTAGCGATGGAGAGCAATAGACTTTGTAAAAGAGAGTGAAGGGGAGCAGGGCATCTGTGAGGTGGCTTCTTATTGAGTTTCTCCCCCCTCCCCAGCCGGTCCCCAGTGGAGGGGGGAAGCAGTGTGCCTGGGTTGGCTAATCCTATTTCCTGGGGAACAGACACGGTGTCCTAACAGGTTCCTCTCACTCAGGTCGGCCCATTACCGCCTGTCTACCTCCTCCTCCTCCTTCTTCTCCTCCTCCTAGCATCCATCACACCCCCGGCAGGGAGACACACAACCAAGAGATGAGACAGGGAGAGCTAGGAGAATAGGTATGATAAGTGAGGGAGAGGGGGAGTGGCGGAGTGACAGAGTGAGGGCGGAGGGTGTGAGAGAGTGAGGGATGGACTGAGGGGACAGGGGGGGTGAGTATAAAGATAGCAGGGACTAGAGGACACTGTATACAGTGGGGGCTTTGACCCTGCTCTGTCCTGTTGTGTCAGGATATATGCTGCGCTGTGGATGATTACTACTGAAGGCGGGGCTGTGATTGTCTGGGCGTGTGAGTGTATTGTTTTCATTGAAAGACGGGTTAAAAGTGTGTAGAACAGTGGGCATGTATGTGTGTGTGTGCCTATGTATGTGTGTTTGTTTCTGTGTGTGTGTGTGCGTATGTGTGTGTGTGCATATGGGTGTGTGTATGTGTTTTCGTGCGTGATGATAGCAGCAGCAGCAGACGGCTCCATCTTGGATCTCAGCAGGATGGCACAGAGAGCGCACAGCAGGACTCCGTATGTCTGTGTGTGTGTTTGGGCTCATGTTTACTGTGTGTGTGTGTGTGTGTGTGTGTGTGAACAGCACTCATGTCTGTCAGACCTCTGGCTGTGCGTGGCTCCGGCTGAAAGCAGAGGCCGGTGAAAAACAGCGTACCACCCTCCCATCTACCCCCTCTCCACTCTACCCCACTTTGGATCCACTGCCATCCCAGCAGCGGTGCCATTTCCTAGGTGAGAGACGAGTGCACTGCTTCAAAGCCAATCTTAACCATTTCTACACCACACAAACAGAACAAGTGGAGTGAGGTAACGCAGTGGGACCAGAGGCACTGAGTGATCCATACAGCCATAGCCCTATGTAGAGAATGTATAGCCTGTCACCAACCACGGACAGAGAGAGAGAGAGAGGAACATGGATTCTCACCCAGGTAAACACAGATGAGCAAAGACGTACGCACTGAAACAGACACACACACAGAAACACAAACCAGACACACACACACACACACACACACACGTACACATGGAAACAGACGCACACATGCACACACTGAACCAGACACACACACACACACACACACAGAAACAGAAACCAGACACACACACGCACATGTACACACGGAAACAGACGCACACATGCACACACACACACACACACACAGAAACAGAAACACGGAGGTACAGAACGTCCACATCATACCTCACTTCCCCGCTTCGCTCCGCCCGTTTTCTCATTTGAAATTACAGAGAGAGAGAAAACGAATGCGTGTTTATCTGTCATTCCGCAATCTGTCTTCTAGTATCACTTAATGGAAAATTATTAAACAAATCCACTCCATAACCTTCCGTTTCCAGTGTGTTTGCTAGAGGGCACAAACAGCCCTAGGCCTACCAGAGGGAGAAACAGAACGACCCTGAAGCAGAGCAAACTGTCTAAATAATAGCCACTTTCAGCCCGCCCTTGTGTGTGGAATAATAATAAAACTATTGGGTTTCTTCCATGCCAGACGTTTCCTGCAGCAGACGGGAGCGAAAACGGATGGTGGTTACGTAGGACAGCGCAAAGCCCCATCAAATCCCCTGTCTAGGACTAGAGAGTGGCCAATTTTTAAGCCTCCCCAATTATATCTAATTGTAGAAAAACACGGGCCGTGCGGACTCGTGCTGTAAGCTGGGCTGGCATTGTGACGGGTATTTTCTTGGTGGCCTGCTAGCATTTTAACCAAATGAAGAGCTAGAGGGAGGGAGGGGGGGGGGGGGCGAGGGGGGGATCCTCCACCCTCCTCCCTGTCTTGCGGCTTAGGGCTATTTTTAGCTGCGGTGGAGAGCGACGTTGTGCCATACAGGCAATCATTTGTGCTGCAGCGGAGTCATTGCTCCCCCAGACATCTGTGTGAGAGCCACCCACCGTAGACCAACACGGAACAAGCCCGCTCTCCAGCCCTTACAAGCTGCCCAGACTAGAGCTGTCTGTCGCTCCGACAGGAAACGTGATCTGGATAGACAGACCACACGGGAATGTCGTTTTTTTTAGGGTTGCGTTTTCCGTCATCGTTTATTTTAGTCTGGAGGGAAGGCGTGTCGGAATGGGCGCCTATTCTCCAGAAGTAGAGGATGCGGATTGTAAAGACCTTCTTGGGCCTCTTAGCTTTGCGTGTCTTGAGTGAAAACAAAGGAAAACCCCCGGCCCCATGCTCCACCATCAATATCACTTTACTGGGCTCAATCCCACAGTACACAATGAGCCTCACAGCCCCAGTTTAAGTCCACACGCAGACTACACTTTTTGAAGTCGACTAGTGTGTCACGCATTCTTTTGAACCCAAAGATCCAAAATCCCTTGAGTGAGTTGTACGTATTGTCTAAAAAGTGGTATAAAAATGAATGGTTTCAATAGAACTCTCCAATCCCTTGGGGGGGGAGTTTGGATTAGAGTGTTTGCCCGTCCCAGCGGAGCCACCCAAACCCTAACCCTAACCCTAACCCTAACCCTTACACTAACCGTAACCCTAACCCTTACCTGTGATGAGCTCCCGGATCTCCATGTCGCTGGTCTTCCTCAGCAGGCGGACCAGGGCGGGGATGCCGTCGCAGTTCTTGATGGCCACCTTGTTGTCGTGGTCCTTGCCGTAGGAGATGTTGCGCAGCGCGCCGCAGGCCTTGCGGTGCACCTCGGCCTTGGGGTGGTCCAGCAGGCTCACCAGCACCGGGATGCCCTTCAGCTGCCGCACGTCCTTCTTGATCTTGTCGTTCTCGTAGCACAGGTGCTGCAGGTAGGCGGCGGCGTTGGACTTGACCGGGTCGATGGGGTGGCCCAGCATGGCGATGACCTCGGGCAGGTCCGGGTCACGCCAGCGCGGGTCCTTGCGCATGCTGTCGACGGAGGGTGAGCGGCGGCCCGCCAGGCGGTCCAGGCTAGCCATGCTGCCGCGCTCGGGCTGGGCCAGCGGCGCCGGGTACATGCCGTGGATGTAGGGGTGCCGCTCGTCAATCATCTCCGGCTCCAAGGCGTCCTCGTACCCCCTGGAACACACACACACACACAGAGGGTTTCCAGGTGAGCGATGACAAGGCAAAGAAAGAGAAACTATCATGTGACCTGAATGTGTTATGTCAGAGGAAACCAATTATACAGCCCTGGGTCTGAAAAGGCAAGGCAAGAAAGAACGATTGATAAGAAAAAGCAGATTTGGTGAAAGAGGTGATATGAAGCGAAGGGGAGAATGAGGGAGGCGGGGATGTAGACAGAGATCAGGGTCGGCCGGATAACCACAGCTCTGCCATAGTGGGTCGGCCTGCGGTAGAGCAACAGTCAGCCAATCAGCGAACTGGGAGCACCTTCCTCATTAATAATGCTCCCTGTCAGCTCCGGGTGACCGGCACACTTCTCTCAGTGCTTCTCTACTTTATTATTGATGGGAGATGGGGAGTAGCGAGAGGGAGAGCGAGTAAGAGAATGAGGGAGAGAGAGATCGAGGAGAAAGAGAGTGAAAGAGAGAGAGAGAGAAATAGAGAGTGAGAGAGGGAGAGAGACAGTGTGTGTGAGAGAGTGAGAGAGAGTGTGTGAGATAGGGAGGGAAAGAGAGAGCAAGAGAGAGAGAGAGAGAGAAGCAGCCTGCAGAGCCAAAAGCAACAGGGACTAACAGCAAGGCTCAGAGAGACTGAAGGAGAGAGGGGGTTTGATGTGGCCCCCTAGGAGATGTAGAGTAGAGAACTCCTCCTGCTGTAGATGTCTGAACGGATGCCCCGGGGACCGGTGCCGGTCGTACAGCACCCTCCTCGTCAAAGGCTTGTATGGAGAATGCTAATGCTAGTCTCTGTGGATCTTTACTGTTAATGTAAACTTTGTTAGCCTGGGCGCTAAACTTTGAAAAACGACGTGTTAGTTCTGCTCCTAGCCTAAAGCACTGCGGGTCCGTGGAGGGCTCCCAGCCCACACACACGCTAAACACCTTTTCATGATCTCTGTTCTCCTTCTCCTGTGTGGAACCAGCTCCACCCCGAGCTCTGGGTTCCAAAGGCAGCCTCATCCATTCTTTACAATTCTGCACAGACGCTGACATGTTTCCTTTCACTGCTCTTACTTTCTATACGAGCTGCTGGAGAGGTGTATGACAGACGGTGTGTTGCTGAGGTGTGGGCTGCCGGGCTATACCGTGAGTATTTCTCTACGAAAGAAATGACCCACATACTTAAACCCATTACAAAGATAAAGTAGAGGAAAATAGGACGACAAAGTTACGTGGCAAAGCAACATTAGGGGGCGACTAGCAACTCAGCGACGCCGTTTCCTCGGTGGATGATCGTTCTCTGCCCCCAGCTGCAGTGCCCTTCCAGAGGAAGTGAATTAGTGGCAGGCAGAGACAGGAAGTAGGGAGCGGGAACCTAATTAGGGCTCGCACACTTCGTGCGAGGCCTGTAGCATCTCCCCCTCCCGCCCCGGGCGCCAGCGAGAGTCCTGTTTAACACCGTTGCATAACAGCCCCGGCTGTTCACCACCATCTTTGATGTACGGCGGCGACCAAAACGCTCTCTAGCTCCGGTGGTAAGCGGCTCGCCGAGGTATGCGTGTCTTCCTTTTAATGAGTTTTATGTTAATTGTGGGTTTTGAATTCCTTCCCCCTGCGAGCGGAGGGGAGAATCTCGAGCATGCCAAACTCAGCGCGACCTGGGGACATTACTCCGCTGGTTGTAAAGCCAGCCCACTATAACATAGCGGCATTTATGGCACCGCTTGCTGCCTTTTACTGCCAGCAAAATCAATACACGATGAACCAGGAGAAGAAGAAAAAAAAGCTCCTACCCCAGCAATGTGAGGCGATACTTAATCCTCCATTCACGGAGGTGGAGTAATATTAAAACAGAGCCCTACCAGCCACACGCAGTGTTAAGCACAGGCTCGTTTGATGTGCAAAGATGCTCTGAAGGGTAAACAATGCTAAAAGCCACCGCAAGGCTGAATATTGTAGGCATTCCTTAATTTGGAGTCTCGTGTTAAGTGGTTGGGTATTTCTTTGCCTTCAGGAAGAGCGAAGACCACCAACAAATCTTCCATAGAGAAAAAAATCCTTCATTGTATCACTTAAAATGTAAACATTCTATCTACTTTTTAATCTACAGTATATGCGGTATATGCAGCTGGGTAATGACATCAGAATGGCACATTCCAGTCTCCACCCCTCTGGTCAGAATGGTTCCTTCCAGGTAATTAAAATGGGGAAAGACCACAACCCCACAAAGTCCAGGAACAGCCTCTGTAACCATGGTGCTGGCAGCCCCTGGTTAAAGAGCACCATAACAAGCAAGGCAGAACCTGAGGTGTTGGGAGAACTTCGCAGCTGCCTAATAGGTGCCTTAGACAATAAAAAGGGCTGTATTTATGTGTCAGTGTGTGTGTGCATCCACTCCATGCACTAAACAGACCTGGACAAATCCACAGGAGATAGTGGATATCAGCGGTGACACAAAAAGATGCAAAGGAAGACAAACGAGACAGTCATAACCCTCGAAGAGAAGAGACATATCCAAATCACATCCTGTTTATCAGGGAGACCCTATAACCTCATCTAACTCACACACACACACACACAGATAGATGTGCAGCGAGGGAGATCGGGCCTCATTTGGAGGGAGAGAGGGGGGCCTTTGGTAAACCCGTGGCGCGGCACTGACTGATGGGAATGTCAAGATTTGCATTTAAATTGGCGCCATTGTGCGTACAGAGGGGGCGCCATTCAGAGGAGGGACGTGAAAGGCCGCCGCTGGTCGCCACGCCGACGCCGGAAGAGATGCTCCGCCGATGATTACAGCGGCTCACACCACTCATGCTAATGGAGACGCTAAACGCTCCTACCTGGCTGGGCGGTCGGCCGCCGCGCGGGAGGAGTGAGAGTGAGTGTGTGTGTGTGTGTGTGTGTTAGTGTCTGTTTGGTGTGTGTGTGCGTCTGATTGAGACGGAAAGAGAAGGCCACACGAGTGCCGGGATATTGCACACCATGACTCCCATTAATTCCATGCGGGAGTCTCCTCCCTTTTCATGAACCCGTGGTCTTCTGTGGAAGGCTTCCATCGCGTTTCCATCCCCAGCAGTCCTGATCCTTCACCCTGTCGGCTGGAGGAGAGGGAGGCCGCCTAACGGGATTAGACGCTGGAAGAAGGACGTCTCCACCTCGCGCCTAGCCGACATTGTCCCGGCGCTAACGAGGTTCCGGTGTCCGTCCTCAAAAGCATATCGCTCACTCCCCATGATCAGCCATAATTGCGTTACGATGCACGCAAGAGGCCTGGGGAGGAACAGGAGGAGACTAATCTATCAAAGCAGACATAACTAACTGTCATTTCCTCTCCGCGTCTAATTGCTTTGGTTGTTTGGACGGACCCCTCCCTGTCACATAAGTCTGCTTTTGGTCCCGGGTCTCTGGGGGACAAACAGGGACACTGTCCAGTCGGTTCCCATCGCTCCGCTGACTGAGGAAGCTCGGGGAGGACGGGGAAGGAAATGGATGTGGCGGTCGGTCTTGGCAGCGTCTCTCCGAGGAGAGGGAGTCAGCTGGATAATGTCATAACAGTGCTCTGGGAGGTCCCGGCAGAGCAGAGTGGATTACAAAGGGGCATGTCTCTACTCCATTACGGGATGAGCCCACACACACACGCGCTGGCCTGTGTGTGTGTGTGTGTGTGTGTGTGTGTGTGTGTGTGTGAGAGAGGGTGTCAGTGTGTGGTGACCCGCGGGGCCACAGTGGAAGCGGGTGGGCAGGTGCGGTACAGGTCACCCAAGGAGAGATGAGCCATTAGGGATTGGCTTAAGACGCCCCCACTGTCTGGCAGGGTTCAAAAGCGGCTATTAATCATGCTGACAATCCAGCTTACACACACACACACTCACGCACACACACACACACACACACACACACTCACACAGATACACAAACGAGCGGAGAGGAAAGAGGAGTTGCGACACACAGGCAGAGAGACATGCAGAGAGAGAGAAAGAGAGAGAGAGAGAAAGAGAGGGAAGGACAGAAATTGTGAAGGATGGATGCATCCTAAAAGACAGTGGCTGGGTAGCTAGCCAATACACCACATGATCGAGGCACAGGAGAAAGAGAGCAGGCCTCTAAAGTCCTTCCCTCAGACGGCCCCCTGCCTCCAGAGTAACCACCCAGCACAAAGCTATCTCACCATCTGTCTGGGTGCCCAGTGTCGCCCGCGCAAAGCCCGCTCACACCAAATCACCTTCACTTCAACGCGTGCTCCTTTGAGGGTTTCCCAAACAGCAACACGATAATCTGTCATTAACACACTTCAACTCTCACTTTCATTATGGCAGGATGTTGCACATTTCAGCCTGTGGTGGAAGCCTGCTTAGAGGCACGCTAATGAAGCAGCCTGTTTGCAGGCACCGGGAGGAGGGGGCTCCCGGTCGCTCCGTGCCATCCTAAGTAGGGAACGGGGCCAAACGGATCCGCTTACTCCCAGGACAACTGGCTGGATAGGGAGAGGATGTGTCACAGATAGGCTTGGCAGAAAGACAGATAGGGCAGAACATTGTATATTTGTTGCAGATGAAATGACGACGCCGCTCCCTTGAGGAAAATGAATTAGCGCAGCTGCGATCCATCAAGTGCCAGATCAGGTGTTTGCATGTGTCTCTCTCTCTCTCTGTAAGTCGGTGTGTGTCTCTGTGTGTGCGTGTGTGTGTGTGTGTCTGTGTGTTGTGTTTGGATGTCGGTAGGGTGTGAGAGCGCGGCTTGCTCTGTGGTGTTGTGACACATGTAACCCAAAGTACAAATTGCCTGTCACAGTAAGCGCCTCTCACTAGCCTGAGAAGGAGCTGACTCATTTTCTTCAGTGTGTTTATGACGTTGTGTGTGTGTGTGTGTGTGCGCGCGCGCATGTGTGTGTGTGTGTGTGTGTGTGTGTGCATGCGTGATGAAGTGAATGTTATGACGGAAAACCTTGATTAAAGGGAACCACCGTCAATCTGCACCCTCTTGCCTTGCGCCAGGCGTAAACACAACACATCAACACAGCTGCCTCTGAGTCGAGACTAGAGAGCGAGCACGTTGTTAGTGTGTGTTTGACATGGAGAGAGAGAGCGAGAGAGAGAAAGAGAGAGAGAGAGAGAGGAGTGCTGGGGTGCCGGCCTGATTTAAGGTGACCCAGGATGGGAAGCCCCTGGCACTGAGGCAACTGAGACCCGTCGTTACCTTTGAATACAACAGAGAGACACACACAAATGCCCCCCCCCCCCTGCATACAAAAAGGTGAGATCTGCATAAAAACAATATATAAATCCATCCGCTATGATTTACCTGTCATAAATAAAAGACTCTTTTCAAACAATCTGCCAAAAAAATCCACATCAACTTTCTACTTTAATTTCCCTGAAGCTATTTTGGGGCTGTTTGGCAGAGGCCAACATGTTGCTCTGTCATAACGAAGGGTGCCCCTACAGACTGGTTTCTCTGAGAGGGATGTCTAAAAGCCTCTGTTCCTAACCGTCCTCCGTAATTTATTCCCTGCTCTTTCTTCCTCCGTCTCCGTACCTAGCGTTTTCATGTACCTTTCTGTCGCAAACACATGTTTGGTAATGGGGTAGCCATATGCATGTAAATGGAAATCAAAGCTTGTATTTAATGTTCAAGGAGAAAAGACATCTGTTTATATGAGCGCCGGCCCGCTTTTTTTTTCTGTATGGAGAGAAGGAGAAATTATGCAAAATGTTGGAGGACAACATCCTGTTCCCTTTGTTAGGGCAGCACTCTCCTCAACATCTCCAAGATCCATTTTATCCCACAGTCAAATGCAACACCGAGCGGAAGGGCTTACAATTACTATTAGGCTTACTTGGCCTGCAAAATGTAACACAATCTATAAGGTGTAATGTAAAAAAAGTACAGCTTAACAATTGTTGCCACGGCAGCTTACGAACACGTGGAAAAGCAGCTGGCGTCCTCACCTGACCCTCGGGCCATCGCGGAGCGGCTCGCGCAGGGTGCGCCCCCTGGTGGCGGGTAGCGTGCGGCGGCCGGCCGTGGAGTAGTCGGGCTCCAGCTCGTAGGGCTCCTCCTCCTCGGGCCCCAGGCTGCGCCGGTCGTCCTCCAGGCCGTAGGGCTCGGGCTGGAAGCGCTCGGGCTGCGAGCGGTTCAGGTCCACCGCGCTGGTCCCCATGGGCACCTGGGGCTGGGCCATGTGGCCGTAGTCGTCCTTGCGGTGGGGCAGCGTGTAGCTGTTCTCCGGCCGGTAGCTGTTGGCCATGTAGGGGTAGCGGGGCGGCCGGAAGTTGACGCCGCGGGCCAGGCTGCCGTAGCTCTCGGGGACGTCGGCGTAGCCGTCGTGCAGGCCGTAGTGGCGGCCGTACTGGCCGTCGGCCGGCTCGCTGTAGGCGTCGTTGTAGTGGTTGTAGGAGCGTGTCAGCGTGGAGGAGGCCTGTGGCGTGCTGACGTAGGCCCCGCCCGCGCCCCCGTTCTTCATGTAGCGCCGGTCCATGGAGTCGGTGTAGCTGCCCAGCGGGGACGAGCCCTCAGGGAGGGGCAGGCCGTCGGGGCCCAGGGGCACCTGGCGCACCGTCCGGGTGGTCACCGTCTTCACCATCTTAGTCACCTGGAAGAGGCGCACGGGCACACACACACACACACACAGGTCAGCGAAAGAGCGGCAGCATGGAGGGAGTAACATAAGGACGACAGCATGAGGTCGAGTTTGCAGCAGCCCAGGGTTAGGAGCGCCCTGACATGGTGTGAGTGTCATGTTCAGGCGTCACACCACACAGACCATGTGGCCCCACGGTGAGTGGACGGACTGCAGCCTAACACAGAACACCAAGGCAGCCATGTTGACCAGACAGGGCAGTGGAATGCCACACGGTGGGGGAGACACGTGAAATGAAAACATTGTTCTTTGAAAGTATGGCCACTACACTTCTTACCTAAAAACACTCTCCAAAAGAAATGTGTTTCAAAACAACTAGGACAGAAAGGCCCATCTAATTATTTTGTGCCTCAGAGCAACCGTCTTTGAGTTGCTGATAGAGAGAGCAGCACAGCTGTTTCCTACCAAAGTGAAGACAACAAGAATGCATAGTGAAATGGGTAGAAAATCCCGTTTAAAAGTCGATTAGTCCGGAAACAGAAAAAAAGAAGAGGTTACACAACGGCTGATTACAGGAGAAGATGTTAACAAGACTCCACACCGCCGCGAGCAGCGGGTAAAACGGGCCGAGCCAATTCCCGATTTCTCCCTGTGATGCAGAGCACTACAGCGGTGTGGAGTCCTAACCAGTCAGTCACTCTTAACTAGCACGAGGAAATGGTAGCTCGCCTCCTCCCCCACACTGCCCCAACCCGGTCCGTTTAAAACGACTCCATCCGTCTCCCCGGCCCCTGAAGCCTGGCCGTCAGCCCAGCCAAGGCAACCATCTCCCCCTCACCAGGTCCAATTTGCTGCCCAGTGAATTTTGCAGAGGCGATAATTGGCTATTTTGGTCGCGGCTATAAATTCATCTTCAGAATTAATGAGGTTGATGAAAATGAATGGTTATCAGAGGGGGCCCTGGTCAGATGTGGATCGTGTTTTGCCTGACAAGGGGCCATAAGGGTTTATTACTGGCAGAGGACTCCTGTCTGAGGGGCAAGGAGAAGGGAAAACTCGGCTTCCCTGCCGTTCCTGTTCGGCTTCACTCCTTAGAGCAGACGTGTCGTAATAGTGTTCCTTCTCCATCCTATCAATGGGATAATTTAGATTTTAATCAAGACTGAACAAAGCCGTGAAATAACACGACGAGTGCGGCATTAAACAGCCCCGCGGCAAACAGCACAGGAGAACAAAGCGCAAGTCACATATTGGCTTTTGAACATGTCGTTAAATTGCTTTTAACGGGGCGAAACGGTCACAGATCCCTTTCGTTTATCCCTCGCCTTACCAAAAAGCTATTTTCCAGAGAGCGATTTTCCAGAAAAAGATTGGTTTATTTCATAATGTATAATCACAATGTTTGTTACGTCGTAACTCTCCGCCTTATTTACTCCTCATCGCCGTGGCGCTGCGTTTGCCGCTAAGCTGCTCCCCTGTTGTGTGCAACTCTCATAACAATAATCATCTCTTTTATGTCGGAAATAAAAGCCTTTGTCTGAGTCTTAACTTAATGAAACAGCTGGAGCGCGGGCCCCTTGATATCCGGGGCCTCGCTTCCCGCCTTCTTGATTAGTGCAGGTTTGTTGTCTTTCTTCCCTTGCCGTGGACGCGGTAATGGAACACAGGGCGCCTCACGCTGCCTCGGCACCTGGTGGCTACCTCCCACAGTGGCCCGCGTGAACCGCCAGTGTTAGGCTGGCACATGGTGGGGGGGGGGGGCAGGGGACTGAGCTGGCTCCCTTTGACACGACGTCGTCTTCAGCCCTTATCGCTGTTTGAAGACCACCAAACTCCAACAGGCTCAGTGGCATCGCCCCCTCCTGAAGGGTGCACTCTCAACACTCTCAGGAGGGGAGTAGGGTAAAACACACACACACACACACACACACACACACACACGTTTATGCTGGGGGCCTCTGGGTTTCATCTAAAGGAGGTTTGCCCTGGCTACGAAAGGGAACTATAAGATGGGTTTGAAATGCACTTTGATCCGCGGCAGGAATTGCGGCGCCCCACGCAAGCTAGCGAGGCGAAGGCTAAGGATCTTCAGACGGCCAGTGGGACGGCGCTCCTAGGGCAGGGTAAACAGGCTGAAAGAGAATGGCTAAACACTGGCCTGTCTGCCTGCCTGCCTGCGTTCAAGAGGCGATGTGATGACAGCAGCACCTTTCTAATGAAAGGCTTGCCAAACGTGGAGAGACACTCACTAAACCCATAACATCCATTCACACACACACACACACACAAAACACTCACATAGGCCAGAACTGTTTACCAAACTGTTAGTGGAGCGCCGCAGGCGTCACACAGACACTTAACAGCGCAGTAAGAGTTTTCACGATGTCTGCGGCTCGCGCTTTTAAAGCAGAGCTATCGTTTGCCCCGACAGCTGGGATTTAGGAGGAATGTTAAAGGCGACAAGCACACAGGTTCTATAGTCCTTCACTGGGTCGCTGTCGGGTGGGATCGGGGTGAGGGCCAGGGTGGGGCTCCAGTTAGGCAGCCCACAGAGACATTAACCAACACCATGGACCAGGCAACACTGTCTCATAATGTGGTTTGTCATCAACACCACCACGCTACTGTTTGTCGATAGTCCTAGAGTCCACCTCCTGATGTACACTGCAATGTGTGTTGTCGTCTTGAAACCTTATGAACTCCTATCCTGAGCACGCAGAGAGAGAGAGAGAAGAGAGAGAGAGAGAGAGAGCACTCTGCTCTGCTCATCCCTCACAGATCAGTGCTGGGGTTTCTCGGCACCTCCGACCGGTAGGGGACCTGGGAAAAGGTCCAGGGAAAAATGACACCGGGCTGGGATCGGCCACGCACACACGCAGAAACACCCACACACACACGCATATATACACTCACACACACTTCGCCAGTGAGGCTTGTTTGGAGAGCTGTTGGCGTTGGATAGTCATTACATAGCCGCCACTCAGAGCTAATTCCCCGGCCCTTCTGTTGCACTTGTGTGTGTGTGGTGGCCACTGATGTTGCCGCTGTTCCCCGTTCGGTACCGCGGGGAAGAAATGTGTTTAGCATTCAGAAAAGTACGTGTTTCTCCCAACGCAAGCGGGATTTTTATTCGTCTTCTGATGCTCAGAGGAAATGCTCAGCATACATTAAGGCAAAAACAGAAAATGAAGGGAGAGCCTCTGTTCAAAGGGGGAGGGGAAAATACACCAAGAAAGTCAACGGCGGTGGCAGGACAAGAGACGCGAGTGTGCCTCAGAAAGACGACTGGAGCAAAGAATAGAGATTAGAGAGAGGGGGGAAGGGGAACAAAAAGGGAAGGGATCCCTTTCCGAGGGTGTGGGATGTTGTCGTTTACGTACACTAGAAGCTATCGGATCAATTTGGCCCCAATTAGTACATGGCTGCCATAACTTCCCTCTGATCCAGATTAAGCTGCTTTTCTCCTCAGAGTGACTTCCTGATCGCGTCCAATCCCCAGCACAGCGCCCTTCAAAGAGGCATGTCCTTTCCTCTTTACCGGCAAAGACTTTGATTAGTGTGTGTGTGTTTGTGTACTCGTACAGCTATATTAGTGAGGACCGAAAATTCAATCTTCACCGTTCGAGTGAGGACATTTGGGAGTTTGTGTGTGTGAGTGAAAGTGTATGTAGAAATAATTATTCTCTCCCTGTTTGGCAAATTGTTATCATGTGTTTTTTTATGCTGGTACAAATTTTCACTGTGTATGTGTATACTGTATGCTGTGTATGCCATGGGTTTCATTGGTCTGTGTCCTTGAGTGAGTGGGTGGGTTCCCTTCTATGTGTGTGTGTCCGATCCCCAGGGGGTAAACAGGCTGGTAGGGTGCTG
This sequence comes from Galaxias brevipinnis, assembly GCA_036023535.2. NCBI lineage: Eukaryota > Metazoa > Chordata > Actinopteri > Galaxiiformes > Galaxiidae > Galaxias > Galaxias brevipinnis. The sequence continues at coordinate 29,339 of JAVQIZ010096347.1, read as the reverse complement.
GTTCTTGCCTAGTGACTGCATGCCAGCAACACAGCGAGACAGAAGGATTAGCTGGGCTCTTTTAATTACAGCATCCCAGTCCCTAGCGAGCCAGCTCTACCCCCTCTCCTCTCCTCTCCTCTCCTCTCTCCTCTCTTCTCCTCTCCTCTCCTCTCCTCTCCTGGGGATGCCCCTACCCTGGGCTGTCAGAGCACATCTAACAGGGCTAACAACCATCGGCCCGTCCACCAGCTAGCACCATCACAGAGACTGGGGACGAGGTGAGGGCTAAAGAGAGAAAGGAGGGAAGGAAAGAGGGGAAGAGAGAATGTGTGGTAAGGAGAAAGAGACAGAGGCATTAAAGGAAGACAGAGAGAGAGAGAGAGAGAGAAAGAGAGAGAGAGAGAGAGAGAGATAGAGCGAGAGAGCGAGAGCGCAAGAGAGAGAGAGAGAGAGAGCTAAAGCCAGCGGTAGGCCAAATGGCAGAGTGAAGCAGTGAGCAGTGAGGCCCTAGCAGTCAGGCCATGCTGGGCGGCGGCCTGATGCCGGGCTCTGCGGCTTGTCGTGACACTAAACGAGGGGAGACAGACTGTGAGGCAAAGTGCTGCAGCCGCCGCAGCCGCTGAATATGGGCACACACAAAATGGTGGCGTGGTGGAGTTAAGAGATGCTGCCAAGTAAAGTAGGTCCACTCACCTTCAGGTTAGTTGACATATCCTTATACAGAAAAAAAACAAAAACACAAGTAGAGGGCAAATCAAGACAAGGGTTCCGTAGCCCCCAGTCACAAAGCAGCAGAACAGCAGGGGGCCTTGTTGGTAAATCACACAATAAGCACATAAACAAATAGAACTGGGGGAAGAAAACAATTTGGGTTTAGGATTATGGGATTTCGAGTTTATAAGGTCGGGCTGACGAGGGAGGAGGTGTCATGCTGTTTAAATGCAGTAATCCATAGCCATACTTGAAGCCATATTCAAATACGTCAAAGTGTGCTTGCAATGCTTTTGCTACAACAGTGGTGGGTATCTCTGTTCCACAATGGTAACTGAATGACTGCTAGTCATCCTGGGCTGCGTTAAAACAAATGCTTAACATTTTGAAATGTTCAACAAGAAACCACTTTTTTCAAATTAAACATTTATACATTGGACATTGTGAATGTGCCTCTGTGAAGAGATTACAGTAGCACTTTTCCCCATCGATACCCTGGCTGGTGTGTGTGTGTGTGTGTGTGTATGTGTGCGTGCGTGTGTTTACCTTGGTTTCTGTGCGTCGGGTGGTGCCATCGTCGGAGGTCACCACAGAAACGTGGGAGGTGGGGGTGCCAGGGTCCTCCTCGATGGTAACCGTCTCCTCCACCACCTCCTGGGGCTCCTGCATCATGGCCAGAGAAGTCTGGTTGCTGGGGCTCTGCTCCTGGGGAACACAGAGAGAGAGAGAGAATCAAGGGCTTTGTTCTACAGGTACAGTGTGTGGACCTCTGCAAGGCAATACTGTTTTCAAAATATATATTTCTTTATTACTTTTGAGACATCGACACCTATTATGGACATTTTTGAGAACGCACGTACAAACACACACAAACATACAACACACACACCCACACACACACACGTGCACACATTTGCAGGTACCAAAACGAACACATACACAAACAATGGCTGCAATTTCTGCCAAAAAAGCAAGAATTTCCTTGCAAACTCGTTTTTTATTGTACAAGTTCAATGGACAAACACTAAATTTACTGGAAGAGCTTCGTCACTTAAACCATGGTCGTCACTTAAACCAAGCAATTCAAATTAAGTTACAGCTACTTTCAAGGATGCCCAATTTATGTGGGCCATCACATGATTAATATTTCATAGTTGGCCACTGACATGACTGTCAGTGTTTTTTCAGTGCTCCCCTGAGAGTAAACTAAGTAATATACTTCCTGTCCACTTCCTGTCGGAGTAAAGCAGCATGAGGTCATTGGTCGAAAAGGCCTCTCCCCAGCTACTGTACATCAACGAGCCTTCACAACAACCCCCTAGTATGGAGGGCAGGAAGGAAGGAATTTGAGGCAATCATCGATAAGGCTAACAATGGGAGGGGGAGTAACATGAAACCCGGAGTGATGGAGAGAGAGGGAAAGCATGTGACACAAAGGGGAAGAGGGGGAATGAGTCAGAGTGGAGAGAGAGAGAAAAAAAACTGAGTAAAGGAGGTGTGTAGAGTAGGGAACGTCAACAAAAGACATTTGTTCTGGAAGCCCAGAAGAGTAAGAGCAAAAAAATAAATCCTCTCCCAGAAATGCCTGTCATTTTGGTGGGTTTAGGTTATCTTGTCTTCACAACATAGAACGGAATTTTCAGAGATAAGAGAAAACCACTCTGAATAATATCAATAGAGAACTCACATTGAGCACACACATAGAATACCAAGATGGAAATCGAAGCGATTAGGGGTTGTCACTCCTCGGCTTGGCACAGGATTCCACGCTGTGGCTAGCTCACAAGAAAAAAGTCTGGCGTTACGTAGACTGTCAAAATCAATAAAAGAAGCGTATTAATATAAGGGTCTCAATCCCAACAGGCGATACTTCAACATGAACACCAGCAGTCTGCAATTGGGATGGCTCTATATGCATACCTGTCAATTCATCTTAGAGCGTTACTGCTAGCCAAGCCATTGAGTGAAGCAATAGCTGTAGCCTATAATGAAATGTGTCAAGATGCATAGGCATGTAGGCCTAAGGGTGCTACTTAGCTATGCTGGGAGCTGCCCCTCTGATAGGAATGCTCCAACATTATCATTTAGAGTGGTTCTCTATTGATAATTCATTAGCTAAGTCCAATACAATTACATTTTTGCTAAGTAATATGGACCAGATAAAATAAAATAAAAACATCATGCTCAGTAGCACTAATGAGATAAAAAGTAAAACCTTTCCCCCCCCCAATTTCTCATGTACAATATTCCACTATAGCTAAAGGAAATACATATTACATACCCAGAAAGTGATGAGATTTAATAAAAGAAAAAAAGGAGCAAGGGAGCAAAACGTCTGTGGAAGTGAGGGAAGTGGTCGGCCACGGGCACAGCGAGGGAGAGAGAGAACGATGGCGCGCTCCGCTGGATACCGCAGGGAGAGGCTGCAGCGGGCTGGGGGTACCGTTGGTTCTCCGAGCGTCTTTGAAGGTGCTAACAAGCGGGCAGTTCTCCATTGATTAGCCCGCCGCCGCGGCTTCAAAGGCCAGCCGGAGAGCGGCGGATTGCACTGCCGCCCGTCCAGCCCCTCAGCCGGTTAGTCTGGCGCCTTTGAAACCGCTGTGGATCCTCGCCCTGATCCCACAGTCCCTGTCCTCCTGTGTAGCCCACGAGGGTGGCTGTTTGTTGTGGCTCTGGACTTGGAAAGGTACCCTTCTTCTACCTCGGGGGGCAACGTCGGAAGAAGAGTTCCTCGTCGTCTCCGTGGACGGCCCTTGGTCCGTGTCGCTCGGCGGAGTCGATTAGGGGTTTGAACTGGTTCGTGGTCAGTCATTTAGCACCGTGTCAGTCTCCCTGATTGGGGGTAATGGCATGGAGAGATGATCTGATGCTCCACGGCTGGCGGAGAGAAAAGGAGACTTTTCACAGCACTTGACCCTTGGTTTGATTTCAAAGAAGGGTGACGAGCCTGTCAACTATGACCCTCCAGTCACACTTGTTTAATACCAATGTGCTTTTTTGTTTATGTTTCTTAATGTGTGTGAGCATGTATATATTATAGGTGCTTTTGGTTTGGTGTAAGTGTGTGTGTATACATGTGTATTTTATACGTGTTTGTGGTGGTATGTGTGTGTGTGTGAGTCCGCAGGCCTGTCTCCCTGACAAGGCTCCTGTCAGAGGGGATATCTCTCTTCACCTCCGCCTGCCCCGCAGAGGCCTCAAAGCGCTGGGTGACCCACACAACACACTCCAAATTCCCCAATCCTTGAACCCAGACGAGAGGCCATCAAAACAGGAGTAGGATGAAACATAGTTTGTCCGGTGGAGCTTTCAAGCGCAGTGCCAGTCCGTGGGCAGAGTGGAGCTCCACTGAGACCGGCTGACAACCTCGCTTCTTGATCCTTGCTTAATGTTGTCTCTCTCTCTTTTTATCGCTGTCTCACTGTCTCTCTCTCTCTCTCTCTTTTTCTTTGCCTGTGCACGCACTGAGAGAGTGGAGGTGCGTTGGACAAGCAGAGGCTTAAATAAATGATTAAAAGCTGTCTGCTGGTGCTGCGGCCGCACCGGCCCGGGGGAGAGGGGGCAGAGAGAGGCTGATCTGACTAGGGGAGACGGGGGGGAGGCGGCGAGGCAAAGCCGGCTCCACTCAAGGACGACTCAAGGTGACCTGGGAAAGAGGGGCCGTAGAGCGATGGGGGTGTGCGCAGCGTGAGCGGAACGTTGCATACGTGCCCCCACACACACACACACACACACACACACACACACACACACACAAACCGCTTCCATTCATTAAGAGCACCTATGACATATGTATTAATAAGAGTAAAAAACACAAGAAAGAGGGGCATTCTTGAACACAGAAAACGGGCGGCCTGAAGGCGCGTCACAGTTCTCGTACTCCACTGGCATAAATCACAAGGCTGAGAGGTGAGACCCCCGTCAGGGCACAAGACCACGTGAAATAGTTCAGCTCCCACTGAAGAGTCTCCTTTCACATGCAGGGTCAGCGGGTTAGCGACCAAAACCCACGGCGTCTGACAGAGCTGATGGAACCTCCGAGAGAGATTGGCTGGCGTTAAGCCTCTGCTTGGGCGGCGACGAGGGAGAGATGGAAAACGTCTGAAGCCAAGGGAGTTGGCAGAGGGAGAGGTAAGGGGATTTGCCAAACCTGTACTTTCTCTCCCCATGTCTGGGGAGATTGGCCTCACTGTATGGGAGCCCCAAGCTGGTGCCCCCCGGTGTTCACAGTCTTTCTGACACTTCCATAAGAAAGAGAAGGCCATTACTCGGGTCAACCGCTGAACCACTAAGCAGCTTGTGCATGTGTTATTCTTTTTAGTCAAGACTCTGAGTGGCTGTAGGTTGAGAGCATGAGTGGACTAGTGCATTTCTGCATCACTCTGTGTAATACATTCCTAAACACCTTCCACATTATGTGTGTGTGTGTGTGTGTGTGTGTGTGTGTGTGTGGTCTGAACTTGAGGTCACTAAGAAAGGCCTGTGAAAACTGGCACCTCTGAGTCACTACCTAGCACACAGTAACACACAGAGACGCACTAGCCAGGGAATGACCCAGCACGTCACAGACAGACACTCTGTCTAAGCTCTCATAGATATGTCTATAAAGGGGGGAGAAGAGGCAGAAAGAGAAGAAAATGAGGAAGGAACAAATGGAGAGAGAAAGGAGGGGGAACAAATGGAGAAAGAAAAGAGGGGGAACAAATGGAGAGAAAAAAGTATGTAATTATGCAATGCAATTAGGGGAAATTAATGGGCCTCTTTGTTCTTGGATTGTCGTCTTTGTTCACTGCAAAAGTCATTTGACGACGTGGACGTGATCGGCGTTTCCCTTTGGGAAAAGGCCGTCTCCCCCCCGACGGGAACGGCTGAGCGATGTGATCCGCATCACACGGCACGGCGCCGGGCCCCAAACAGGGGGCCGTTGGGTTGGCCTCTGCAGATCGACAAAACGGCGTTATGGATGAAGGTGAGGGGGACGAAGAGATGGAGATGGGAGGACCGGGGAGGAGAGATGGAGAGATAGAGCGCTCTCAATTAGCAGCCGACTCCAATCCCCAGCGGGCCCACAGTCATCCATCACTGGACTCGATCCGCTATCAGCCCTGTCTCGGCAGACACGGAGGGCCCGGCGGTGGGGCTGGGGAGCAGAGGGGAGGGGGTGGCTCGTCCTTGTCCTGGACGACTCGGGCGGTGCTTATACCAAAAGAAGCAGTGCACACCGGCGCCAGCAGAGCGAGCAAACTTTAAAAAGTTTGAAAGTCAAATCGTGCACTATTTGAAAGAAATATCGTTTATAGAACGGCGTTTACAAACAATGGGGTATTGGGGGTGGGGTGGGGTGGGGGGGTGGGGGGGGTATGAGAGCACAAAAACCGCTCGTCCGTGGAAAACCGACTACAGCGCTCCACGTCATGGCCAAATTTCCCTGTCCCAGATATCTGCCGCAAATGATGAAGATGGATTTCCCAAATCCTTCTCCTTCACAGACCCAGTAATTGCCTGGTGAACAGTAATCACGTAGCCGCACGTTGCCCGATAGCCTGAGGGAGGGCCGCGCCGCTGTGTTGGGTAGTTGCTGTTTTTCTCTGTGGGTAACAGGATTGCACTCCGGAGACGGGTCAGCGATCATTACATGGCTCTCACACATTTAGTCCTCCAGTCAGGATCGCTAGGCTAACCTTCGGTCGTCCAGTTTCCCGGCGTTCCGTCTGTTCCGCCGGCTGCCCTGTCCCAGCACCCTTCCACCAGAGTCCCATGACGGGTTCTTGGAGGAAAGAGAGGCGCATGGGAAAGTGGAATGCTGTGTTACCCTTTAAAAACGACATGTATAAACCAGAGCAAAGTGATTAAACAGTGCAGCCAGAACAAGGCTTGTTAGTGGTCTGGCCTGCAGGCAGGGGGGGGGGGGGGGACGTCAACATGAGGAAGAGGGAGCTGGGAACCCTAGAGAGGCTGACAATGTGTGCACACTGTCCCTGTGCTGGGGCAGCAGGCAGCACACTGTCCCTGTGCTGGGGCAGCAGGCAGTACACTGTCCCTGTGCTGGGGCAGCAGGCAGGCCCTGGCCTTCCAGGGTTTCTGCAGCAGTCGGTTTCAGTGACAGTACAACTAGGCCAGGAGTCATAATCAAATAAAATGATTGGAGCGCAATAGGCTGATGTGTGTGTGTATGTGTGTGTGTGTGTACACTGGACATGCATGCAGGCCTCCTACTGGTTGACCGCTGGTGACTAAGCCGGAAAACCGACTCAAACCAGTGGAGCAAAAATAGGGTACACACACACACACACACACACACACACACACACACACACACACACATTCCGGTTGCCATAGGAGGCGAGGTCATAAGCCCTGAGCGCTGCCGGGCATGAGGCGACTTTAATCTGCCCCTCCCTAGCGACTGATCCAGAGCCAAATCGAGGCTCTCCATCTCTTCATCTCTCCCGTTCTCTCTCATCTCCTTCACGCATGGCCTCCTGGGTGCACAGATATGCGTCACTCCCCTTCCACCCCCCCCACCCCCCCTGCCCCTTCTTTTCATGCTTCTTCCAGAAAGCCTTGCACCCCCTTTCCCGACCGCCCCCCTTTGCCTGGGCACATTCTTTTGTTTCCATTGTGCCGGGCCCAGAGACTGGATCAGAACCTGTTTGGCTGGACAGTCTGACGGGCCAAAAAGAGAGAGAGAGAGAGAGTCCACCCAGCCGGTGAGTCAGACACCAGGGGCAGACGCTGCAGCCTCACTGCCTCCCTACAGGGCACCGCTGGGGGGGTTTCTCTGCCCACGCGGCCCAGAGCAGATGGAAGTGTGAACTGAGCTCACACCAACCATTTGATACCACCCTAATCTCTGCAAGGCTAATGTCCTCATTGAAATTGGCTGGGAGTTGTAATGAAAACCTTTGGATAATTTGTCACATATGGAATTAATTACGCTTGCGCACACACGCACACACACACATTCTGTCACACTTCCCAACCATTCATGGCCCAGAGCCCGACTCCGGAGTGTATATGCGGCGTGAGATGTCGGCTAGGAATTCGAGAGAGAGCTGAGATGCCGAGCTCCCAACCAGCAGTTGGATAAATCACTTCTGCAGATTTTCAGTAAACACAGACAGCCAGGGAGGGAGAGATGCAGGGAGGGAGGGAGAGGTGCAGGGAGGGAGGGGAGGGAAAACAAAAGAATCTAAAGAAGAGAGAGTGGAACCACAACAGTGTGTGGAAAGCGGCTGTGGGAGTGGTCAGCGGAGGCTGTTTGTTTGGGTAGGGGGCCTGGCCGTGGAGCTGGGGTGGACCAGGTCACCACAGGACTGGTGGGTGGCAGGGGGGATGGGGTGGGGAGCTTAGGCTAGGGGCGTGCGAGACATCGACCCTCTCCTCTCCCCTGCCCTCTGGCTTCCTGTCAGCGTAGCTCTGTCGAGGGGGGACGGGGGGGACGGGGACGGGGGGCGGACAAAGGCAGTGCCAAGAGCTCAGTTCATGTGAGGCCTTAGAGCAGAGGGTCGGAGCGGGGGACATATGTTCCACATCCTCTCAGCCAGAAACGCTGCAGGCGCACCGCTTATTGTCTTTCTCACCCCCCCACCCCCCCACATCCCCCCTGCACTCTTTCCAAACCTGGCTCTCTCAGCTGCCGTGGGGTATCCCGTTTCATGGAATTTACAGACAAGTGGTGAGGAATGGAGCTCTTTGGAGCCTTCCAACCCCCCACCCCCTCCTCTCCCCGCCTGTGAGGCGGAGAAACATTAGCAGCTCGGGCTCATACAGTGGAGTGCTGATAACCCTCCTGGAAGGTCCCCCAGGAGGGACGCACAGATACCTCCTGTCCCCCAGAGAGAGGTGGGATTTCAGGAAGCCAGTGAAACGTTTCTCCACTCACAGCCCCGCAGCGGTCTGTCACGATAATGGCCGCAGCCTTTCAAATTCCAGTCCAGCGCGATTACCCCGCCGTCGTAGCCGCGTTCTGGCCCGCGGGCCTGACGGAGCGCAGGGCACGGTCTCGTGCGTCTCAGTCCAAAGCAGGGCGGGGGGGGCTCTCTGTCAGGAAAACGCCCGCTGGATTTACAGCCAGCCTTCAGCACGCGGCTGAGATAGGGCCACGCTGGATATATCGGCGTCTCATAAGGAAGCCATTGTGTGCATGGATAAATCCATCAGGAGCCTTGTGGCGCAGCCCCGCCACTTTATTTATCATTCCCCCGCCGTCTGATGAAAGAAATGTGATATTGGAGCGAGAGAGGCTCTTCACTGGCCTGTTCCGCTCCGCTCCCTCCCTGAGGGCCAAGCAATGACAAGAGCCAACAGACCTTGGTAAAATGGCGCGCGTGTGTGTGTGTGTGTGTGTGTGTGTGTGTGGGAGAGGGTGAGCGGGAGAGAGAGTAACAGAAAGAAAAGAGGTCGAGAGTGTGTGCGTGCGCGTGAGTGTGTCTGCGCACAAGCGTGCGTTAACTTGTCTGTCTGGTCAGAAGCGATCGCTCACTCTCTGAGGTTCCGTAGGCAGACGCCGTAGCCGAGTGTTTCCATCTGCGTGTTCCAGCGTTTCACACAAGCCCAGTAAAACCCGGGGCTGAAATCTCAACCAGACACACTTAATCCCTCAGCAATCCCCACAACCCTTACAGATGGCGCAGGGAAGGGGAAGCCGGCTGCCTGAGCTATTCTAACGGCGTGCAAAACCGCTCCTGGAGACCGGCGTTTACGCTGGAACCAGATGAGCCAGGGAGATACCTCATGATATAGGACCACAGCATTCCAACGTGCAGGAGAGAAACACAGATTCCCCCTCCAGCTCAACCGCCAGACCTTTGAGCTACGGTGGAGCAGCTGGCAGCCAGCTACTGTAAGCACTTACAGAGACCTGGGCCCGGGTTCACGCAGAGTCCACGCTAGTGTGGCACTCTCCATCACTCCAAAACAAAGGGAGACGTGTTATTCTCTCCTCACAGGGAGTCGTGGAAGAGAACACAGGCACCAGACACAACAAAGGAGCCTGTGATCATTTATCAGGAGTGGCACACGACAAACAACAAACAAGGGAGAACGCAGAGACAAAGCGTTGACGGTACATAAAATGCCTTCCTGTTATTCGTCTCTTCTGCAAGAGGCAGGTGGGCCAAAATAGGGTGTGAGGACTGCCATTGGTTTACCACAGAGGATGTTTAGTCATTGACAGTACGATTTTTCATCAGCAATTTACAGGAATCAACAACAGGGGCACGTGCATGCTCATGAGCTCATGTTTTAGTGTAATGTTCTGATCTGAACTGAATTTCCATACTTCCCTTTCAAAATGCTAGAAATTCAGCAAAAAGTACACTTTAGTAAATAAACGGCCTTTTGAACTTTCGTTTTTGAGTGCAAGTTTATTCCAAACATTGCTTAGATGATAAATATGGAATATGGATGAAATATGGAAAACATCAAAAACGTCCATCTCTGAACGTTATGTGTTGGAGCAGACATATCATATGAATGCCGAGCAAATCCTTTAGGCTTGGGCAATGTTGAAAAGGTGCCTGCCGCTTGGCTGCGTGATGGGCTTTGCCTTTGTATCTCCACGTCTAGCAGAATCCTCCCCCCAGCCCTGAGCAGTTCTCCACAGGCTCTGGAGAAAGAAAGCGCTTCTCTATTAGGTTCGGATTAACACTTCCCCAATTTTGATTTCCGAGTCATTCCCTATTCATGCGCTGGGCCCGCGCTGCGTTGTGGTGCTCTGCAGGTGGCTGGAGTGAGGCGGGGTAGCGTGGGGGAGGCAGCGGTGATGCAGATGAAATGTGGATTATCTCCTCTCCATGACAATGGCTAAGCCTCTGCAACAAGGCCAGTCCTTTCCATTGTGGCTCCCTGCCAAAACGGCCAGATGCCAGAAGCTGTATCCCGCATCTGGATCGCAACCCCTCCACACGCCCTAACTCCCTTCTGAACAATCCCCCGCCCCCCGCCCCCCGCCCCCCGTCACTCCTACTGACTTGGCTGCTGCTCAAACTCGAAGGTCCAGATCCTCTCTTGCAACAGGAAATGCCAGCAAAAACAAAAAGCCCCACTAAACAGGAACTTGACCCAAAGTAACCATTAGCAAGGGAAATAAGATGACAAACGACAGACGGCAACTGTCCCATTTCAGTCAGTTAGGTTACTGGCTGTATCACGGAGGCTCCAGAGTGTCTGTCCTGACCTACACCAGCGGCGACTCCTTAGGCATCAGCCCAGACCCCCTCTGTCAGAGCTTAGATCCCAGCCCACCATCAAGTCCCCCTCTCACCATGCCATTGAACCTGTGTCTCCCCAAACCGTGATTACTCGTGGAATAAATATCCTCCTCCTCTACCTCAGTGAGCAGGGAGCAGCCGGGGCTGTCCAGCCGAGCAGTGATCGTTCTGGCGGGCCCACTCGATCGCCGATCAGCTCCGTGATTGTGGGCTTACAGTGATGGGGGAACGTGGGAGGGCCCGTGCTTGTTGGTCCCCCCCCTCCCTCAGACAGAGTTGTCCTCGGAGCGCCTGCTCTAATTGCCTGGTCTCCTGGAACAGGGGGTCCTAGCGGCCGCCGTCGTGCAGCTGTCAAATCAGTTTAGCCTTGTTCCCACCTCCACAGCCTCGCCTGAATTGGACCAGAACGCGGCGCTTTCCAAGTCGACCATCTGCCACGGTGTTAGAGGCAGCACCTTATCTTTAGCTTAGGCCTGCCCACTGCACACACTCAGGGTGTTCAACCACAGAAACAACGGTTTCCACACAATGTGTGCTAACTACCGACAAGGGAATACAATTGCCACAACCTTAATAAACCTAAGTTGTTGTTTTTTTATAAATCAACAAATCAATTGGTCACACAGCGTCCATGAAAAACACGGTCCACCACAGACTCCATTTAGACGGGAAGGAAACCCGGAGGAGCCCCCCGTGCTTTTCTCCCGTCTGCCCACGGTGGAATGGTGGAATGTCCCACCCCACCCTGGTAGACTAAATTCATAAAGGAAGTAGAGGAAACACGAACGGGAGGCCGGCAAAACACAGGCCCTCTGGACTCAAAAGGGTCCCGCTGCAGGGTACAGTAGCCCAGTCAGAACAGAGGTCAGGGAGTGGACTGTCTGGGGAGGGCTATCTGTGGTATCGCCTATTGGCCAGATGGCAGTCGGCCTTTGTGCCTGTGTCCACGTGTGCGTGTGTTTTGTGTGTGAGATTGCGGGTTTGTTCAGGGGGAGCTGAGGCTGAGTTGGAGGTCTTAAAATAGAGGGGAAGGTGGGAGAGGACTGCAGTCAGACGGACTCTGTGGAGTGGTGTTTGGCAGGGGTGGGCTGTGCAGTGTTCTCATCCTCTCAGGCCCTCTGCAATGAGCTCCGCAGTGGAGGGGAGCCCAAAAATAACTCATGAGATGCGGAAACACACACACAAACACAGATAAAAATGCAAAGAGATGTTGGTGCCAGCTTGCCTCAAAACGATCTTTTCCAATCCAGTATGTGTGAAAATCAGTCCAAGGCAAATAAACACACCAAACACACACACACACACACACACACACACACACACACGTCCACCTGTGCATGTTGTAGAGGTACAAACACAGCAGTCTTCCTTCCAACAGAACTGAGCAACTCCTCCAACCATGTCCCGCGAGGAGTGGAAGAGAAGGTTCACTCCGAAAAAGGCAGTCCCACTCCAGACAAAGAAAGCTTGGGAAACAGAAAATAACTTGTGCTCTCAGTTGGTTTAACGGAACAAGGAGCAAGTCAGCGTTTTTAGAAAGAACCGCAGAGGTTACAAAAGCAAAGTTTATTCAATGAGGGAAATGGGGGAGGGGGGTTTACACAAAGGAGCACCGCATAAAAAAAAAGAGAGCACACATTCACATCCTGGGCTATTGTAGTCCAAATATTCTCCCTTCCCTTCATGCGTAAGCAGGAGTGTGCACTTCATGAACAGAGGTGTTCTGTGCTCCACCACAGTGCTGCCACGAAGAGACCTCCATGTCTCCCGCCATGGACAGTGCTCCCTGGGTGCCTCTCAGAGTGGGCAGATGGAGGCGGAATATTTCCAACAGACACGTATCAGCCATAAGTGAACACATGTAGAGGGGAGTTCTTCAGAAGCACTTTGCTGTCCAAATGCTCCCCAGAGGGTGCTTTTTAGTGGCGCCATGCACCCAGCCCCTCTTCCAAACCATGCTAGTCTTTGCCCAGCATCTGACAAGGCTAGAGAGGCCATGTGGGGCTCAGGCACGCAGGCTGTTCCTTAATCAGGACGAGCCTGGGTTCTACAAGCGGGCTTTGGACCGCAGGGAAACCGAAAGGAGGCTCCTCCCACAAGACAGCGGGCCAACTTTCCCAGCAATTACTCGGAGCATCTGTGTGCACAAACACATCACCTGAGCATTGTCACACCCTTTCGACTCCCTCACCACGACTGGTGATACGGGCAAAGTGCCGACGTAGCCACATGCCACTACCCTGGCAATCGCCAACGAACGAGAGAAATGTCCATTGTTTCGCTCGAAATTCATGGCTCCGGAACAAAGTCCTTCAATAAAGCTGAGATTCTGACCAAAACAAAGAGGCGATCAAGCTTGAACAAAAACCCTAGCGTGCCAGCGACAGGCTTGGGAATAGCAGGCCGGCCCCATCCAATAAGCAAACGAACACTGGGCTGCTATCTCTCGTTTTGTTTTGCTGTTGTTTCTCGGCCCGAGCAGATTTTTATCTAACCACTAAACTACTCTGGACGGTTTGACTGCTCAGAGGAATGCCCCAGTCACGGTGAATGTTTCATTTAAAGCCTATTGTTGTCTGCCCCGTCGGGGCCTCGGCAAAATTGCTCAATGAGGGGGAAACACAAGTGGATAGCAAGAGTGCAGGCCAAAAGACCATCATTCAACTGGAACATTGGAAATAAGTAAAACCACATCTCAAAATGACACGAAAATATGTATGCTGTATAGTAAGAAGTGCAGACATGACTGTTATCTGGGTATATAATCCTCTGGAATGTCCTAAGGAGCGTTGCCTTTCCTAGTAGCCTATTATTCAAAGGATGTGGAAAATATGTATTATATATATACTTATTATCTTAGATCTCAAGAAAAGACATCCCACAACCCTACAAAAAACAACACTACCATAGACATTATTCATTGTGTCATCTTAAAAAGACAGTCAACCAAAATATGAAGTGCAGGAAATATCTCTGCCACAATCAATTTAAGTCAAGCATATGCCTGTATTTTAGTTTGGTGATAGTGACAGTGTGTGATATTAATGGAGGATAAGGAACCTTTAATAACATTTACTTTCCTAGCAACATAAAGGCAAGCCAAGTTACAATAATAAAAGAGAGCTATAAAGCTATGAAAGCAAGCTAAAAATAAATATGGCTTATTTCATCACTTGAGTGGAAGTATATGGGAAAGATATTTGAAAGAATTCTACACAATTCCCAGGAGTGAGTGCAAACATGTAGTGTTGACTTACATTATCTCTGCATACCTGCATTATCCAACCGACCACAGCAATATAAACCCACAATAAAGTATCCAAGGAAAACAGGCAACAGACCAGTAAACAAGAGTTAGCCCTGGGAGTAAGAAGCCGTGAACCATCAACAACCATTTAGTGACTCCCTCAGGACTTCCCAAAACAGTAGTGAGGTTGTTTAACCGTTCTAATCCCCCGAGCAGCACCTTGACATGCACCCATTATCCCTCAGGCCAGGAGGAGGCTGTGTTCCCTCCAACCAATGCCTCTGGGCCAGTCCACCGTACCCACATCCACCTCCCAGACCCTTCAGCATCTACCCTGCGTGCCAAAGCCAGGGCCAACGTGGGAAACTCTGCTATGTTCAGCTGAACAACAAGGGCCTCCAAATTCCAGCCATGTTGCGGAGATTAGAGAGCCCTTCAGTGGAATTCCAAGCCCCATATGGCAACAAGGTGCTCCTATCTCTCCCATCGGACGGGGTGTGTTACTGTACTGAGCTGAGCCAGGAGAGTTAGCACCTGCTCCAGAGCCCGGATAACGTCTAACAGAGGGAGATGGTCCTCGACAAAGCAGAGAGTGTGCGGTGGGATGAGGACTAGCGCTGGGCTGGAGAGTTTAATCCCCCGTTCGGCAGCCTCCACTCCCAACAACGAGCTCCCAGACGCTAGACTGGAGTGGAGACGGGGGGCAAGTCACACGTGACTCGTTGGAAGGGCTTGGCCTCCACTGTTAAACAGTTTCCCAGACCATCTCTTTAGACTGGCATGGCGACCCGAGTCAGTGCCTGGGACCTTCGGTGAGGAGACTCCTCATTCAACACGCAATGAATTCAAACAACGGGGCAGCGAGCTAATTTCATGTAAATCCCTGGGCGTGTTACAGGGATGAGCACAGCCATGGCCCCGTTCTGTAATGCACACTCCACCTGCAAGAGTACGCTCTCAATCCCACTAAAGAGGATTAGGGGCAACAATGGGTTGTTTGCACCATTACCTCCATCAAAGTGGAACGGACCCGTAACAAAAGAACCATGGGTACATTTCAGAGGCGGCGCCACAACAGAGTCCTCATTGGACCAACTGGGGGCTCCGTTGTCCTCGTCCAGGAAATGAGGGTATCAGCGGGTTGAATCCTCACCTGGTCACGTCGCAACTCACAGCCAGCCTCAGACCAGCCAAAACACCAGCCAACAAACAAACACATACACACGCACACGCACACAATACACGCACACACACACACACACTAGATGAAGACATGGAGGGTCCTCCGGCTGGAGGACCAGCTTGATCTCGGGAGACTGAAAAAGGCATGAAAGCGATTCAATCCTTCACAGCGCTCCTCTCTCCCGGGTCCTGTCACAGAACGCTGGCGAGAGGCAGGAGGCTGTTGCATCATCAAGGCCGTCTGTATGTTTCAGCGGGGATATTACAAGAGGGAGAGACAGTGGGGCCCCAGCAGCCCATTAGAACACCCGGTTAAAAAGACAGCTCTTTGATGGGGAAAACACGCCAAAAAAAGATCATCTACGCTGCCTGGCGGGCATGATTGAAAGATATCCACACACTCAGTCGCTCATTATCTTAAGCATTCATGACAGAGTCTAAATGCAAACAAAACTTGACAAGCGAGGATGAAATATCCATCTTCACCGCCTAATTGCTATTTGCTATGCTAATTTCAGTGCATTTCTGATCACTGCCTTGTTATGGAAACCTGAGCCGAGCCGAAGTAGGGAAAACAAAACTCTGTGAGCCACCGTTTACTGCTAGTAGGGAATGAAACCTACGCGGCAGCTTGGTTCAGACTGACGGGACCTTCAGCACCACGTTTCGACAGATCAGAGCGGTGCCATTGATCTCCTCCCTCCTCTAAATCTCCTCTCTAGTGGTCAAACACCCTCGCTTTGTTTCTGTCCCAGTCCGTCCAGGAGCGGAGAACTGGCCCTATCGTGGACCCACAGATGACCCACTTCAGATGCACAGAACACAGCGCAATGCTGCAGCACTGTTGCTACTGGGGTTCGCAACCGCACACTCACGATGGGTAGTCAGGAAAGTACGACGTCACGTGCAAAGAAACGTAAAATGCATGTGCGCATGCGAACTCCTACACACTCCATACAGTAAGCACGACATAACCGGCGTCGTTAGGGAAACTCATTCTGACAATCCCACCCGCAGGCTTCAGCTCATCCCTGGAGACAGCCTCTGCAGTAGGAAGACAGAAAAGGGCATCCTCTGCCGCATCCCTTTCTCCAACCTCTACTCCTAGCCCCCTTAGCCCTCACAGCCTAACTACTGTCACAGAACCTGGACACCATGTACCACCCCTCAAGGCTGAATCGCGGGGACAAACCTGAGTGACTCAAAATGAACCTCCGATACCCCCGGTCTGCCACTGTGAAAACACATGAGCACTCCACTGCTTCTCGAAAGAGGACGAGAGGACAAAAAGAAAGAGAAGAGGAAATATGGAGGGGAAAGGGAGGCTCAACTGTGAGCTGGAGAAGCAGAGCTAATTAGGTTTGCTGGTGTGCTCTGGAAGGAGAAGACAGAGGGGGTCATGTGCAACACAGAGCAGCGGCAGCAGCCCTGCGTAGTGCTAGTACTCTCAGGCAGTGGGAGGGGAGACCCTGCCAGTCCGGCAGCCTGTGAGCCCAAGATTGCAGAGGACCCAGGGAGAGGCCTGTCCTTTCCACCGGCAGCCAGGGACGGAGCAGGTCTCTGTGCACATGCCCAGTCTGTGATCTCCGCACCATAATATGGCGCAGGCACAATGGCTTTCCCTTTGAAAGGCATCCCTCTGAATTGGTGGATCTCTCCTTTCAAGTCCCTCGGCTCCAAAACGGCAGACCACTGACTGAATAGATCAAGGCAAAGGCTGCTCTCTCTGCAGAATATTAAACAGAGTCATTGAGAAGAAAAAAAACACCGACAGTTATTTTACACCTGAGGAGCGTTATTCAATTAAACTTTGCTAACAAATGCTTGTTAGCACGTTTGCAACGCTGTAAATTATTAAGTATAATTTTATGCAGAGGTAAATTAGGCCCTGTTAAGGCCAGCCAGAAATGGACTACAATTTACACCTTTAAATAATGTATTTCTGTTTAAAAACGCTGTTTTACAGGCATCTTACAGTACACACAACCAATTATGAACACATTGAGTTTTCCTGCAAATAAAATTAATCCACTTCCAAAGTGAATTAGTAACGTCTTTGTTATGTTTTTTTTTTAATCCGGGTGCACGTCCATAAATTAGAACTTAAGGAGCTAAGCCGTCTATGTCAACAAAACAAGTCTGTCAGAACGAGGCTGGCGTGAAAACATATCTTCAGATTCCCCCGTGACTCCTGCCCCGATTCTAAGTGACATTAATGCGATGCACAAGAGGGCTTTCATAAATGCTCCACGGCCAGGTCCAGATACTAGCAGCCTCAATTAGCTTCCAAAGGAGGCTCTTCGCCGTCTCGTGTGAGGGGGGATGTGAGGCAGCGATGTGAAGCAGCGATGTGAAGCAGCAATGTGAAGCAGCGATGCGGGCTGGCGGTAGTGCTGGGTTCAGCGCGTGGAGCAGACTGAAGAATGAGCTCTCCCTGCGGAACCCAGGAGTCTGGAATGTGGCTGCGTGGTGACCCCAAACACTCCCTGCAGTTCCTTCAGGCAACAGCAGCAACAGCAGTGGCAGAGTGGTGCTGGTTGTCAACAGGAACGGGCTCCTGAACCTCAACACACATGGAGATGCGGGGGCTGGAGCAGCCGAAAGGATGAACGCTGTCTTATTGGATCAGGGCCGCTCTTAACTGTACTGGAGTATTCTGTAGAGAATCTGGGAACTCATGAGGTATGCGTCAAGTCGGCTGGAATCCGCGCTCTCTTTTTTTTAAACAAAAAAGAAAAGACCCTATGTCTGATTGCTGATCTGCCAATCTGTTAAAAGCAGGGCCTCCTCTGTGCTCTCGGGAGCCTGGTAACCAATGGGAAGGCCGAGCTACCACATGGAAATAAATACATAAGACTGTAATGGCGCTGAGGGCTGAAGGGTCCAGCTACGAAAATATAGGCTGTGATTAGTCAACACTGGGGGATGTTGGTTCAGTGCAGATAAATGGGGAACATAATTCCTCAAACACACAATTTGTCCCCGTACATCAGAGACACAGAAGGCCCGGACAAAAAAAAAACAGTCAAAGCACTCAGCACTATTTCTTCAAATGCCTATGACCACAATGACACACGAGAGGCGAGCAAGGATGTCTTTGTCAACGGCGGTGTGGCCTGATGATAAGATGTCAGCCAAGATGGCTGCAGCTGCTGTGTGTTAGCCTCAGCAGAGCCTTAATCGGAGCCCCGGCCCTCCGTGCACGTCCCCTCCCACGCAGGGCTGGCTGCTAACTACAGCACACCTTCCCTGGCTGGCACCTGTCCCTGCACATCAGCCGACAGGGCTGCCTGGCGTAGATCAACACCAACACCGTGCTCCACTTCACAGCCTGTTGCACATTCCAAACCAATTAAAGGTGGGCCGGCATGACGGCCAGGGCGGCGTTTTTTTATGCAGAGGCGCGGCAGCCATGGCAGGACACGAAAGCAGTTGGGCCTCATGAGACAGCTCAATGGAGCCCTGGGGAATGTGCAAGCGATTTGTGTGTGTGTGTGTGTGTCCCTCCATTGTTCGCCAGGGGTTGGCTGGGTCGGGCCGAGAACGTCGGAGGAGAAGATGGGGAGATGAGTAACAATGCCGTGCCATCACACCTAATGGCATGTGACAGCTGGCTCTGGCTCCAGACATCGCTATTGTTAGAAGTGTATGATTCATTGTCTGTGTAAAGAAAAGACACGCCAGGACATGGAAGAAAAAAAATCGGATAAATCCATATATTTGGTCGTTTGCTGGCAGTTTTGGCAAAGGCTTGTCGTGGGTTAGGAGACCGTGTGCGTGAAGGCTAAGTGTGAGCTGGGGATGAGTCTGCTGGAAAGGAGGAGAGAGGCCACAGAAGCCACTGGCCCCATGGCCAGTTAGCCGCTTTGGAAACAATAACGTTCCTTCTTTTCTATCTGTCTCTCTTGCTTTCTCTCTCGTACTTTTCCCTGCCCCCTTTTTGTCCTTCCTGGACCGGGGCCACAACCAGTAACGGTCTCCATTGTCTGCTAGCGGAGGGGAAGCTCACAGCAGCATTCTAATGAAGCAGTGGACCTCATCAACGTTTGCTCAACCCACGGCTCGTCTGCAACGGACAGCCAGCAACGGCATTTCAAAGGCATGCCAACGGTGACATGACCAACTCCCCAGAGGCCGGGGTGACTGAGGAGTTTCTATTGACATTTCTGCTGCCGTTAGTATTCCGGAACACAAGCTCGGAAGCTGACGGGAACATGAGGCCAGGGAGGCCTCGTATGAGCTCCGTGCCCCGCCAAATGTCGGTCTAATCCGAAGCGCCGGCCCGTGCCCACAGAGCCCCGCTAAAGATCTGCCAGTGGGAATCATTAATCCCAGATGGCAGAGGGAGACAGATGGCGTGATGATGGAGGATCCGTGTGGCAGAGCCTCCCCGTTGCCTCCACATTGCCTCCCGGAGGCCCCTTCCCTCTGAAGAAAGTTCCAGACTAAACACGGCAAGGGCCGGGCCTAGCCATCTCTAGTCCCCGGCAGCCTCGACCCCCACCACCCCCCTCTGGCTACGTTGTATGTTATGACCAGCACAATGTGTCTGCTGCTTGAAGGGGTGGTAGGCATTTGTCTTTATGTTTCTGCTTGAAGGAAGCCATGTGAGTACTTTGACCTCCCCCTCAAGGCCTCTCTGAGAGGTCCCCAGCTGCAGCACAGAGAGGCCAGGCAGGGGAGTTCCATACAGCCTACACACAACTGTCAAAAAAGGTCTTCACAAAATACCCCAGAACCAATTCTGGTCTAATGAGGAAGCTGTGGTTTTTATAGAATGAAGGAAGGGAGAAAGGAAAGAAGGAAGGGAGGGAGGAATGAACTTCCACTTAAGCACTCAAATCGATGAATGTGGTCAATGGCTGTCCTAATGTTCTCTCCAGGACAAATGGCACATATCACGTCGATCTATCAATCAAGGTTAATCCTATAGGCTACCTCAAGCACTCTTTGTCTTTTCAGTGTCCTTCTAAAGTTTAAACGATCGCTTCTCTCGTCTGGGAAAATTAAATGCTGGCTGCCAATATTTTTGCCGAGTCTGAGTCCCGCGCTCTGTGGTGTATTATAATAAGAGTTGGAATGTGAATGCCGTTTAGGCCTTTTAAAATGCAAATATTGATCACCACTCAGTTCGCTTGGGGTGATGCTATTGAGGGTAGAAAAAAGTAACTTTGCAGAGTGTGTGTTGAGGTAAAGAAAACAATGTGGCGCTTTTTGTCGAACACTGCCGGCCCAACGTCATTAATCACTCGATTCAGGGTCAACAGAGTCCTCATCTGTTCCCGTTACCATGGCGCTGCCCAAAAAAATGTCACATCTGCACCTTTACAGCCTCAGTCCCTGCCCGAGAGCCAATTATAGTGTTGACACCTACAAAACACACACACCCACAGAAACGCACGCTTCCACATCAGAGACGCACACACACATGCACCCGCGCACAAATACAGACCGATGGTTTCCTTATCTGCCGGTGCAGACAGAGGAAGAGGCAGATAGGCTTGGGTCTGGATCTAAGGAGAATGCCTAGCAATCTAGAGATAGTGGCCCACAGGCCCAGTAATCTTGGCTTGTCACCTGTCGTCGAGACAGGCATCCACTGCACCCCTAACCCCTGGTGACCCACTGTTCCGGCTTCATCTTCCACCAAATGACTTTCCACGTCTGTATGGACACGGCGAGTCGTGTACCAAATTCGAAGTTCTCACGTAAGATGTTACGCAATGTCAGCATATATCGCTCATTTACTGATTGACTACTGGAAAAAGGATAATAGGATTTTGCTGTTTGTCTGTAAATAAGGGTCAATAATGGGAGATTGGAACAGGCTTGTGTAACAACCCAAACCGGGCCGTTATGTAACCACAATATGATTGCAAGTTTATCATGTGAACCGTGTCGCTGCAGTAATGACTGTTATTCCTTGCGACTGTCATGAGAACTACTTGATGTTTAGTCAGCAGACCCCCGCCCCCATCCCTCCACTAGGACGTCTCTGGCCAGCCTCTCTGCTGGTGTGATGGGCTCCCTAGTGTCAGCGCGGGGTTGTTTACCCAGGGACCAGTAGCCTTGTTATCGGCCCGATCTAAGTCGTGTTAGAGTCGCAGGCTTCCAGCCGGACGGGGAGATAGGGTTGGGAGAGTGTTCTCGGCCCTGACGCACGCAGACCTAGAAGCTCCTTCCCACGGAAACGAGACTGACCCCGTCCCCCGCGCAGACATGCACTGAGTAAATAAGCACTGCTGGAGACACAATGGCTGCTCCTCCGTAGTCTCCAGTAATGCGCGTGTGTTTTTGTCGGTGTGTTTGTGTGTGATAGGAACAGAGGAGAAAAAGGAGCAGGCTGGGCTGACTCCTTCTTTGACTGGTCTTAAGGGTTTGTTTTGTCTGTTTATTGGAGGGGAGAGTGACAGCAGCTCTCTCGCTCACAGAGTGCTCATTGGGAAGCGTTCGGGAGGCTGCTCGCTGCACCGAGTGTAACGCACAAAAAACCTCCGGTAATGTATGCAGGGAAAGCTTTTGGGTGGAATGCTATGCGTAGAGGCAGCGCGTCTTTACCCGCACTCACAGACACACAGACGTATTCTTGATAACAGCCGTGCTCCGCCGACAGAGCGGAAAGCCAACAGCATCAGCGAGATAATGAGCTGGCATCTCATTAATGCCATCCGTCTTGCCTCAGACACCGGCTCCAAACACAGAGACAGATATGGGGGCATCCATCTCCAGCCCCCCTTTTGGTTTTCATCACTCACCGGTTTTAATTCCATCGCAAGGATGATGAAAGCCTTGGCAGGCACGGCAAGGGAGGCAGTAAAAAAGTCGATAGACCCTTCCTGACGGTGGGAGAGTGAGCGAGCGGCCATGCTTCTCTGGTCATGCTGTCACACGGCCAAATAGGGGTAGGCTGGGGGGGGTGTACTCTTTATAGAAGGCCTAGGGTATCGGATAGACGCTGAGTGGCACGTCCCCCTGCACTCGGCCACATCACAGAGCATCCCAGATACCTGCAGACAGGCCACGGCTTGGAGAACCTCACCACCTCAGGAGGAACGGGGATCACTAGTTTCCCTAACGTCAGCTCTGGTGACAGCACCCTGGCACCCACTGAAACCACTCACGAGTAGGTTGGCCAAAGGGGGGTGTGTGGGAGGGGGGAGGGGGTGGGGGGGTTGCTTCATGTGCAACACTAACAATGTCAAAGGTCATGCAACAGGAGCAGCCGTGGGAGAGGAATGGTAAGCACGGCGAGCTCGGCCAGTATGGAGAGGCCCAGCTGACAGAGCGTACGGAGCCATTTTGAGCCAACCATCTGGAGCCAGACCTCAGCCGTCACCGGACACTGTAGCTCGTCCCTGTGCCTCCTCTTCCTTCACGAATGCCTCACTCCACACCGCACAGCAGCCCCTCCCGAGACCGCCCTCAGCCCCCCCTCTCTCCAGTACCAGAGACCATCTCCACCGGCCAGTCACTGTTTGCACTTTTCCGGTCACTGACATTTTTGTGTACAATTCCCCCCCTCGCCAAACAATGGAGCCTCTCATGCTCTACATGTCTTCAAATATTGATCTGCAGGATGTTGCGGCACGCACTTCCTAAGGCACAAATGGAGTCCGGGAGGACAAAAGGAGATGGCAGGCAACAAAAAACATACTGGTGTACCAACCGACCCCCCCCGCCCCCCACCCACCCCCTGGAGAGGGGAGAAGAGAATGTGTGTGTGTGTGTGTTGGAGGGGTCACTTTTCATTTGAATCAGGAGTCAAACAGCAATCGGAGAGAAAGCTAAGCTAATGCAGCTGAACCCTCCTCCACAACATCAGTAGGAGACGGCCAGCTCCACACAGCCCCGACACCAAAACCAGCCCAGACTCCCAAACATCATTTTGTATTATTCATTCGGTTTCTCCACACAAATAACCAAACCAAGGAGGATGATTACTAATGGATACTCCAAATGTTTTCCCTCTCGACCAGCAAACATCGAATTCTAAAATTTTCATGAGCACAAGCCTTCAGCAACACGGACTCTAAACGTGGGCATTTCAGAGAAACATTTCCGCCTGCTTGTAGAATAAAGTGAGCCTCAATCCAACATGCACACTGCCTCTCTAGTAAGGGAGTGCTAACGCAGTAATCTTCAGTGGGTTTGGGGAACTCATTTGCCTTAAGCTCCGACACTCCGTGTAGATGAGTTCCCTGCAGATCAACCTCTGGACTCCCTGGGGACTCTGGCCCTCGTCTTATGGGGTGTGTGCACACACCCTGCCTCCTCACATAGAAACAAATGTTCCAGTAGTGGGGCGCAAAGCTGTACCACAGCTCAACAAACGGGTCAAGAGTTCTACCCGTGACCTTTCAACTTGCAACCTTAAAGAAGAAACAAGCAACCTTTAAACAAGACCAAAATAAAAGGGCAAACTAGCAAAACAACAACAACAACGTCGTCGACCTCTTGGCGACCCTTCCATTTAGGGCCTGAATTTGGGGGGGTGGGGAGTGCATGCGTGGCATGAAAAACAGCCCTGCCAGCAGGTGCTCTCTGCCTATGGGATCTCCAGAGTAAAAGGTCGGGTTGCCATGCCAGCACACCCAAAGCACGCCAGGTATCCCAGCCATACAAGGGTCATGGGGCCAAGTGCATTCCTCACCTCCCAGCTCCATTTTGGGCCACGTCGCCAAGAGGTCGCCCTTTGGCCACCCTCTCAGGTGTCACCAGGGGGAGCGAGGCCTGCCATCCCAGCGGAGAAACTAACACTCCGCAGGGAGCGCAGGGGTGCAAACGACTGAAGGGTGCAAGAGAGAAGGGGGGGAAAAAACAAACAGATTTTCTTTTGGCTGACGCTCCTCTGACAGTGAACTATGGCGAGCAACCGTTAAAGCATTATCAAAGCAACACAGAGAGCTGACAGAATGCTTGTCTCTGCCAGCACCTCTAAACTCCACCCTCGCCTCGCCTGCTACAAGGTGGAGGGAGGCGCAGCAGAGACATTGACCTTGTTCAATGAGATTTTATTTTTCTCCCTTTCTCTCCCTCTCTTTCTTTCTTTCTCTCTCTTTGGATCTCCATTTTCACACAATTGTGCAATGCCAAGCCTGGCAGGGAGGACAGTATGGGATGCCTGTGGTGTACTTCAAACACAGGGTAACACTTCCAATTCCAAAACTTGCGCACACGCACACACACACACACACGCACGCACGCACCCACACACACTAATAACAAAAGCCCATTCCTATGGTATCTGTGCAACTAAGCTATCGTGAAAACAAGAGACTGCAATCTTTGTGAACTAGAGCTTGGGCTGTTTGGATTGGCACTCAGGCAGAGTATATAAATCTTCTTCTACGGCCACTCGTACTATCAAACAAATTCAGCGGGCAGGATCTTTCAGCACATCCCTAAATGAAACAGCTGTATTGTACTGGGCTAGCGGTCAACAGCAGACCCTCGTCTGGGTAAGAAACCAAGACCAGATTGGGACTGACAGGCCAGTCTTCATAATTCATGCCCACGACTGCTTACAAGGAAATATCAACTATATATATTTTCATCTCACTGCGGCTTCCTACAAAGTATGGTACGGTAGATGCTGGAAACCGTTTAAAAGATAGTTGAGACCAACGCTAGCAAGTGCACACACACACACACACACACACACACACACACACACACACTTTGCAATCTATGTTTGGACATTTTCATCACTCTGTATCCTCAATGCCGTCACAAATAATAAAGGAAAGTGAGTGAGAATCCAGCCTGAAATTCAATCTTCTACAATCACAAGCCTTACATATTATGCAGTCCAACTACAACTAAAAGGCAGAAGGCAGAGAGAGAGAGAAAGAGAGAGAGAGAAAGAGAGAGAGAGAGAGACGATGAGAGCCGGCTGAAGCCAGCAAATCACAGCACTAACCTGATTCACTTCTGCGGGCATCGTCCCAATCCCTTTGTTAAAGCCTCCTCCACTAGATTTCCTTATCTCTGAAAAGTTCTGTGTCCCCCCGCTCTCTGTCTCGTCTTTCTCGGGTCCTTCCCTCGTTATTTTTGCTCGACTTTCCCGGAGAGCGCAGAGGCAGCTCAGAGGCTGGCAGCCATCCTTTCCTCCCGCACGGTCGCGTGCGCGCGCTCACACACACACACTCTCTCTCTCTCTCTCTCTCTCTCTCTCTCTTTCCCCCTCTTACACCCTCACTTTTAAATCCACTCACAGAAGCGGTGAGACAGAGGGAAACAGACGAGCGGTCTTCCTCCGCTGCCCTACAGAGATGCTGAAATGTGGAGCGAGGAAAGAGGACCCGAGAGCTCGGGAGCAGCCAGAGGGAGACTCCAAAATCCCTCCCTCAGCTCGGACCATGAGGAATCCAGAACGGGGCAGGAGGCAGGATAAACAGTGCGCGCGCACACACACACACACACACACACCAACGCACTCAACAAAAGTTAGCCAGAGTGCGAACAAGAGCCAGAGGGTGGAGAGAAAGGGAGGAAGCAGTAGGAGGAGGGGTGTGTGTGTGTGTGAGAGAGAGAGAGAATAGAATACAGGCTTTCCAGACAAGCAGCAGAAGCCCTGTGTCGTGAGGGGAGCAGGTCGGTGCTCTCTCTCTCTCTCTCTCTCTCTCTGTGTTCCTCTCTCTCTCTCTCTCTCTCTCTCTCTCTCTCTCTCTCTCAGCATCTACACAAACGAAGTCCCTGAAGGGGGGAGCAGAAGGGGGAGGTGTCGGGGGTCTGACAGACAGACAGACGCAGCTGGGGCACATATAGAACTGCCTCTGGCCCCACCCCTCTGACATGCCATAGGACCAGACCGAGCCAGAGAGGCACTCACAACTAGTTCCCTATTGAAGAAAGGGCACCCAAGACTCTGCAACACATTCCCTTTTCTTTTGCCCCCTCCTTCCCCCCTTTTTGTGCCTCGCTTTCTTCCAACTCTTTGTTCCGTTCCCTTTAGTGCCCTTGATTTGAAGAAATGGAAGGAGGGAGAGGGGGGATCTGAATGTGAAAGAATTCAGACAGAATACCATGAACCAGGGTGCGGAAGAATGTTAATCTAATAATGTCAATGTACTTGGCTGGGACTGGGGACGGAGCTCAACTACGGCCACTTTTTTGTTATACGAGGATAACTTTAGAGGAAGTCTGGCTGAACTGCACCTCTGTAAGAAAGAACAGGGGAGAAAAAAAAAAGAAAAAAGACGACGAGGGCTGAGAAAAGACGGGATGAATCCCAAAGAAAAGGGGAAAGGGAGAGCTCAGCGCTTTAGCATTCCTCGCCGGCTGGTGTTATTTCAGTCCCTTACCTCCGCTGCACCAGTTCTCCTGGTGGGAGAGACACCAGCCTTTAGGCCCCCCCTCCCCTCCCCTCTCCCCCTCCCTCCATTTAGCGCGCCACCACAACACAATGATTAATTAATCAGCACATTACCTTTCAGAATAGGCCCCCTTTTTAACGCGCGTGACACCTCGCTCCGCCGCTGCTGTGTAACGGCAGCTCTGAAAGGAATATAATAGGTATAAATAATCCATCGCTGGTAATCAAAGGCACTTAGTCATCGCCTGGCGGTCGGTCCGGCGCTGGCAAACAGATGGTGGAAAAGGTTAATGCCCCGACAGCATGACACCACCAACGAGGCTGCATCTGGTAAAATCATGTTTTCGGCTTTCCAGCGGATCAGATGCAGGGAAGTGTGAGATGGGACAGGGCGGGTGGAAGAGAGAGCGGGCCTAAGATGGCAAGTGAGGGAGATAGAGAGAGAGATGGGGGGGGGGTAAACAGCAGTTGACAAGCTGCTAGACACCCTCTTATGCCGCTAAATGTATGCGTGAACATCTGCAAGGCTGGTGGAAGAGCTGGGCTGCTGCAGGGTGGTTGTAGCAGGAGATGTACTCATAAGTGGGAATATAAACTGCAGTTTGAGTGAAAAATGTGTAACTCAGCAATCATGCGGATTAAGTTCCGATAATGGATGAATTGCTCATAAAGAGCCTATTCAAACAATTGAATTTCCTTAAATTAAAGTTGGGGGAAACGCTGGCCAAAATGTGACACCTTCAATCTCATCCATATTTATAAAGTTTAGATTTAAGTCTAATCTCTCAAATAGCCCCTTTAAAAAGGATTTTTCTTTGCGATTTGTGGTGTAAAAGGTTTTGAGTCTTCTAAGTCTTGTTTTATTTGAGAAAGAGCGAGGCAGAAAGAGAGAGAGAGAGCGAGAGAGAGATGGAGAGAAGAAGAGGAGGTAGAGATGGAATGGGCCTTTCCTGGTAGTAGCTCTTCCCCTCTGACACATTCCTGTGCTGCCAGCGACCATTTCCCGGGCCCCAGCAGAGCGACTCCCTCCCCCAGACACTCCAATGTGTGAGCCAGATCACATTCCAGACTGCTGCCACTCTGGCCCTTTGGCCAACGTGCTAGCACACTGTGGGGGCCCCTGATCTGGCTCCAACACGGCCAGCCAGGCTAGCACCTTCAGTGGGTGGTGGGCCGCTAGCTTACATTCTGCCTCGGCTGATATTTGGTAGGTATACCCAGTGTAGTCCACTATTAGGCTAGGGAACATGTTGAAAGACCAGGGATTGCTAGTGCACCGATTTGACCCCGCCCGTTGGACTGATAGCACTGTTACTGGTGTGACGTCAAAAACCCGTAGGAAGGTAAACCTGGGTCAGGGCATGTTGCCCTTTTTTCAACCCCGCAACATGTGCCGGGGCAGCCCTCCTGCTACTCGTTTGCCTGCCGTTGACATGCTTGTAAGTCACACAGTAAAAATGTCGCGGCAGCACCTTAAAGGCATGTGCCTAATTAAGGCGAGGCTTTGAAGAGCCAAACACTTTGAGCGCGCCACTAAAGCCGGTGGACGCTGCGACTGGTTTCAATTGAGGTGGGATCTCGGGGGTGGTCAGCGTGCAGCCTTGCCTGGTTATCGACGAGTACGCCGGGAGGCGCAGGGGTCACATTCCTGAGGTGGCACTAGGGTCCCGTAAAGGAGAGCCTCTGATTTTAAACACATGGCACTGTCCACCATCAAACCCCTTTTAACCCCCGGAGTCTCGCTCTGTTTAGGCTAGCACAGTCATCTCCATTGCTCTCAGACACAAACACACAAAGACACAGACACACGAACAAACACACTAACGCTGTCCAGAGACTCCAGACAGGCATCGAGGCCCTGACACTACTCAGGATATCACATCGACCCTCTCCAAAGCCATCCCGTTCTCAGAGAGGTGGACCAGGGAAAATGGAAAATGGAAGCCATTTTCCGACGCCCCCTTCATGCTTTTAGTGGGTGTAATAGTTTAATGGATTGTGATCAAATGGCAGCGAGGTGCAGCAGGACAGGCATTAAGCACACCGGAGCTGGGCTCTATTCAAAAGGATGAGGGTCTGAGTCGTCCCAGTAGAATATAAATAGCCTGCTGTACAAAAGACATCTCGGCTACCTCTCTCCCCCCGCTCCGTCTGTCTGCTCTGAATACCAGGAATGTGTCCGTCCCCAACCCTGAGTAGAAATTCCTGTCCTTCCGTGTTACCCCGTGCAGTCAACTGGCGCACAAAGTCGACTTAACCCCTCTTCAGTCACGTCTGGGTTTTACGGGCCAGTGCCTCGACTTCTACTGTGGAGGGAAGAGGATAAAAGATGACCTCCTACTGTATACATGAATAATCTTATTTTCAGTCTTGGCTCATCTCGAATACAGGAAGCTATCCTGTTGAGTAAAGTATCAACAGCAATAAATATTTCGAGCCCACAAGAAAAGGTAGGTCAACTATTACCCTGGCCTACGGGACAAGAGAACAGAGGTAGGGGGTCCGACAACAGGGCAGGGTGAACAAAAACAAACAGAGGTGGGTGTTTTCACACCACAGCAAATTGACATTTACGGGCGCGAGGCGAGGCGAGTCCCCGATAGCACTGGGAGGGGAGCGTGGAGCGCGGTTGAGGGGGGGTCTCCGATAGCACTGGGAGTGGAGCGTTGAGCGCGGTCGAGGGGGGGTC